>JAZGTJ010001127.1:0-64486 GCA_036877575.1 Botia almorhae | reverse complement strand
AGTGGAAGGCAAAGATATGATGGCGGAGATGCAAGACGCCCTCAGTGTCCAAATGAGGCGGTTTTATTGGCCGTGCGCTCGGCGCGACACAAAGCGAAGGCGCAGAACCTCTTCACTTGGCTTACGGACTCACTTGCTATTGTGTGTCTGACAAAATAACAAATCTAAAGCCTTAAACCTGAAGGTCAGTTTTAATACAACATCTAAAACCAATTTCCACCTGTTTGTCAGCGCCATTTATCACCTTCATTTTATACAATTATGCGCCCTACACAACCGCCTCAGCTCAGCCGGAGAAAGAACGAGGGCAGGGGTGGAACAATGTGGGCTTGGATTTCTGAGAGGGGCAGCGGAGGGTTGAGGGTGCGAGTCTTCCTTTCAGAGAAGTGGGAATTACTTTGGGCAACTCGCGCAACTAGAGAAAGTGTGGGAGCAGGGGTGAGACAGAGAGAGAACAGGAGAAACCTGATAATAGATGCAAAAAAACTGCACACAAGTCAAAACAAAAGCTGCTAGCCCAAATCAGGAGTGAGAGATTGGCTGACCCCTAAGAGGAGGAGGTGTGGGATCTGCATTCACAAGCAGAAATGGGTCGCGAGGGGCGAGAAAATGGAGAGAATTGATAGAAACAACTGATAACCTAAAAAAACAAAGACCAGCACATACAAACAAACTTCAGTGAAGCAAAGAAAAGACTGCTTTGATATTAGGACCAGTAAAACAAGTTAACATTTTCTGTATGTTCTCATTTAACTAAATTTAAATCATGTAAAAACGGTACGTTTTATGAGAACGCATTTAAACAAAATTAAGATATTTCTTTTTTAAAACATCTTACTCAATTACTGAAATCCACACAAAAAATATTAATATTTAAAGAAAGGATGCAAAATAAAGCATGTACAAGGTTATTTACAGCAATGCCACAGAAGTACCATTATTGGTTCCAAAAAAGTGTTACTTTACTAAATGTTCTTTAAAGTACCACTTGTGAAACCAAAAGGTTCTATGGATCTTAAAGGTTGATTATGGAACATACAGCCAAAAAAGCTTTTATGGCACCATGGGGAACCTTTTCCTAAGAGTGTAATTTCTAAGTCAACGGCGCATTATGGCTGTCAAACTGGTTTCCTTAATATTTCCACAACTGTGCTTTCTGTTCTAAACTTAATGCAACCTTTCAGTATTGGGCTGCTTGGAATGCTCAAATAAACAGACAAATGATTTGAAAGCCCAACAGAGCCCCAGTGTTTACGCTTAACCATTATAAAATTTATCAAATAAACACAACTAGAGGCCTCGGTGATGATTGAAAGTAATGGTTCGCCTCTGCCCAGTCAGCGATGCTCACTCTCCTGTCTGAAGGACAGTTTGATGAACTGGTGCTGGAGGGAAAAGCATGGACAGTGTGTCTCTAGGGGAAAACCACAGGCACGGTAAGTTTTGTGAAGAGTCAAAGCACAAACTCGGTGAGGCAGTACATTACCCTTCAGCTACAACAGCACAGCTAAACATGCTCACTGTGCAAACCAGTGCTGAGAACGGTTTGGCAGCACCAAACAGACAATGTGACATGAGCATTTGTATCCTGATCTCCTTCTGCATGTCAAAAATAATCTCTCACCTTTCTCAAAGGTCAAGTGTGACTTCACAGATTTGTAGCATCTGCATCTTTGATACACAAATGTGCAGAAATAACAAGCAAATTAGATTTGGTTCCAGTTTTTTACAGCCAAATGCTCTACAAACGTCATGTAACAAATGACATTTAACCTCTAAATTTAACCCTATTAATCAAGATTCAACCTACGACCCCTTATGACGCCAATAAAAACGTCAAAATGAATAACAATATCTTCTACAAGATCTCCTTCCAAACAAAGTGGAAGAGATGAGGCCAGAAAGAACAAAATATACAGTGGAATGAAAGACATAAGAGGAAAATCATGCGAAATGTTAAGAATACCAAAGAGTGTGAATGGACATTTTAAAGAGAGGAAGAGCTCCTGATGAGGCAAAATTGATTAAAAAGAGCCGTTCATTAACCAGCAAATTTATTGTTTTGAAAGCGCTCTAAATTTTAGCTGGTTTTACTCACCGGCAGGTCTGCACAGAATCTGCACAGAATCTGCACAGAATCTGCACCTGCAGATCTCCACAGAAAGCCCAGCAGACTCACACAGAACTCAGATGCTCATTATTCAAAAAGTTTTTTTGCATACTTTGTAATTTGAACGTCTTTAGCTACCAATAAAGAACAGTAAAATTATCACTGATTTCCCCCCCCCATTTGTGGCCTATTCATCAGACAAAAGACTCCTGATATACCATTTTCTTAAAAGTATTAATCTTCATTATTTCAAACTTTGTCTCTCCTACATTTTTTAAGCGTGACTAAACTCATTCTACATCCCTAACAAGTACAAAGTGCTTGCTAATATTCCAAATATATTTTTAGACAACCCGCTTTTTATTCGCTCAAATTCTGCTCATTCTCCTCCCATATCTGTCCCCACCGCCACTCGTCACTCATCGAGTGTCTGCTTCTATTTTATTCTTTTTTATTATAATAGGGTTCTAGTCTGCTTCTATATCAAAGTGTTTTGTTCGTTTTCACCTGTTACAGAGAGAAAAACTAAAGGGTCTTTCAGGAAACATAGGCAGATGGGAGAGGGGATGAAGAATGGAGCAAAGAGTGGACAAGTACAGAAAGAAACATGTCTCGCTCTGAAATAACTTGTGCCGAAATGTATTTTTTTCATCCTCAGTTCCCGGAGAGAACTGGCAGCCCATTTCATTGGACCCAAGGGAAATTACATGCTTTATATTCCATCTCCCCACACATGTCGGGACAAGAGCACATCTGTCCAGAGTTTTGACACTGGGATAAAAAGGAGGAGAGAAGACGACAGAGAGAGAGAGAGAGAGAGAGAGAGAGAAACAGCGAGAGGTAAAGTGAAGAAAGAATAAAAAGTGCAGGTCGCTCCACACTAGTGTCAAAGTAAGGACTGTTTTTATTATGTGACATCAACTGCTTTGTTCCAAAAACTAGTGAGCTGCCTACATAGACAACAAGGCATAACACAGTAGATGCACTACTGATGAGAAGGCAGTTTTGAACAATATACTATATATACTACAATATACTAAACAGATACTGACGGATGAGTATGATGAAATTTTGATTATCAATAAACACTCTCATATTTCAGTTAATACTGAAGTATCACTAAAGTAGTTCACTGTAATGGAATTTGACTTTTTCACGTATTATTTGAATGTGCCATGAAGTTTAATATGCGTTTAAGTTTAATATTTAATATAGTAGAACTCATCACTCAATCACTGTGTTTCAAACAGCTAGAGTGATGGAAGCTCGTTATGATTAAACAGCATCACTAACTTCTCAACAGCTTCTTAAGACAGGCTTGTTTTCTGATTTAAATCTGTTCTGATTTAAAAATGGCATGGAAAACAAGATGATGCACTTATCCCATAAAAAGGTCAGACAAAAGCAGACGAAAGTCATCCCACTCAAAATATAACCAAAATATAAGTCACAGTCTGTAGAGTGTGATAAGGCATCGCTAAATCAGAACAAGTGTGTTTTCAAAAGCATTCAAAAGCATTCATGTGATGTGAGGATGAACTTCTGAACTGACACAAAAGAGGGAAACGGATGGAGTGAAACTCAATGTCAGTCAAAATGGCCGACAGGAAATGGAAACATCACTCACTCATCCAATCAGATGCCTCTCATGAACACAGAAAGAAGTATGGGTATAAAATACACCCCTACATAACCTTGGTGCGCATGCCTCTTACTGTACATACACTCTCATCTCCATTCATCTCATTTGTGCTATGAAGAACAGCAGAGAGACAGTGGAAATCAAACACCAGCGAAGCACACAGCGCCGCACACACAAATCACTGTTTATCAAACTCATCATTACCAACTACACAAACAGACAAAACACACACACACACACCAGTGCAGAACAGTAAGCGACCTATTGCCAACAAAATGTGCATGTGAACTAAACTTTCTGAACTGAACAGCCTATGAGGAAGAGGTTGTTGAGTTTGTAATACACAAACATTGATGAGAATGTCATTACCGTTCAGTTTAAATCACCATGATTGATGTCTTTAATCTATCTCTAAGAGGAATCTCAGGTAAAGGACTGAGCTTTGGAGCAAACTATGAAAGAATTAATTAAAAACGCACAAATCGGTGAGTTTTTCGTCCTTCACCGAGGCAGCAGAAAGTGTGCACAAACTCCCCAGAGCACAACGTCTCATTCCCTTGACATGAAGAACCTCATACATCAGCTAACAAAACCAAACACTGGCAGCTACAATATTTGAATACATGTTAAATGCTCAGTTTGACACTGACGAGATGAAAAGCCACATTCTATCAATCACGTCTGTCTAATTATTTTGCTTTGTAATTTAGATTTAAGAAAGAAAGATTTAAATGAAAAAATTGGAGTGAAACACTGGACCACTCATGGACCACTCGCTGCTGACTCACTGACTCTAATACTGAGTTTGTGGCTAATATCGATATATACTTTATCTGTCCATGAATAATAATATATATTATTTATTAGCCCAATATTATTTACTGTCCAAAATTCAACATGGCAACAATTTGATCTGGTAGCGAATGTGAAGCCATGTTATTAGCAAATATGAAGGAAAGAAAAAGGAGATGCTAGCACACACAATCCAATAACTTTCAATGTGTGTAATATTAGCCTTAACTGCATGTGAATATGAACTTCCAGAATATCCAGCAGGGAACTGCTAAGAGGGACCTGTGGGAATCCTAGTTATATGAAAATACCAAACGTATATTTACATCAGGGAATACCAGTGGCCTTTTCTCTTCCTCTCACGTCTTCAGCATGGAAGATCATGGTAATGAGGCTACACAGATCAGTCATGATTTCGATTTAAATAATTACCCTCCATATTCCCTCCCACTGTGAAATCGCCCATCAAGGTGCTCTCGACCCCAGATACACATTAATCCGCTCTTAATGAACACAACATCACTGTAAATGTCTTGCGTTTTCATTTCATAAGATGATTAGCACTCAGTGAAACATTAGCCTTTGTTTGCTTTAAAGCTACAGTTTGTAACTTTTGCTCTCTACCGCCATCTCTGTTTGTCACATAAACTTGCAGGTTACTTTACATACTTTTTATTATGCAAGTCAAATGAAACTGGGCATTTCCAGGAATTTCCTGGAAAATAAGGCTCGACAAATTTTCAATAATTACTATAAACTTACCTTTGTGAATCAGGGTAAGGAGACGCTGATCTGTCACACACTTGCTCAGTACCTGATTTTTCTTCATTTTTACCCCAAAAGCTGCAGACTCCAGCTTTAAGAAACTTCCGCAACAAATAGCTTGAAATAATAAAAATATGTTTTTGTTTTGAGAATAAAACCGGAAGGAAACCGTGACCTATACACTCAGGACACTGCAGGCTTTCATTACTGAAGGAAATAATAAAAGCTTTGTATCATACTGTATCCAGACAATGCCAAAAAAAAGAACTAAAAAAAGATTGAACTGTTTGGAAAAGTTTTTAACCTTGCAAAGGAACAAACGATAAGGCACCAGGTGCGAGTTATGTTTGGGCCACACTCAGCCATGCAAGGTCAGCCATTGCACTCTGATTATGGATCATTCTGCCTGTGACGTTCATAGTCATAATGAACAGCTGCGTGTGCCAGAACGCCATCTTATGGTGCTAACAGAAATCATGACATTTCACGAATTAGGCCAATAAAGAATGACGACTGATGACAAGAGTTTTACACAGACTCTCCTTCTCGAACGCATTTTCTTCTCTCCTTCATCATCCGAAATTAGGTTTATTTTGGAGTCCACAGTCTTAGAAATTGGGCACACCGCTCAGTGCAGTCTGTCAAATTAACTTTAACTGGCTGTAATAACTTTATCTGCGCGCGCACACTGGGTTCTTATCTATACTGGGTCCACTTAAATATAGGATTTTTTGTGATCGTAATAAGGAAAATGTGTCAGATGAAAAGGACACTGGACAAAATGAATGTTAAAAGAAAGCACTCCAGAATAACACAATGTCTTGTTAGGAGCTGTGGAGTGTAAAACAATGACGAACATTGTTTATTCACTTATCTGAGATGAGCGGACGTAGATGTATTCTGACAGTTTTTTGGAAAAATCAATAAAACGCTCAGCCTGTGAAAAACACAGAACACAATAAAACAGATTAAAGAAAAAAAATGCAAAGGACAAAAGAATGACATCGACAGTCACGACAAAACGTGAATAAAATATGCATTTCCTCTAATAATCAACCGTTTTTTTAATCCTGTCATTGTGCACCTTCAACCATTGCCTGCAGCATCCAAACTCTACGTGAACTGCATTTTAAAAATATAATGCTGTTCAAAATTGGTCACGAGAAACTGAAGACCAAAAAAGCATTCAAATATTCATTCTCCTGTAGAGGCCTGTCATGTTTGCGGTACAAACGCGGGCGAACAGCAGGTGTGCTCATCACGACCGGCATCAAACAATTAGGAGGTGGGAGGGAGAACCTGGGGCAAGGCGCCAATCGCTAATACATATTTAAGAATGCCAGCATGTAACGCTGCTCTAGCCTCAAATCATGGGACGTGCCGCTGAGTTACACACCATAGGGCAAATGTCAGAGGTCAGACCTAGCAGGTGGCTGGGTTTGAGAGAGTAGACAGGCTGAGAGAGTGTGTGTGTGTGTGTCTGTGTTTCTGAAGTTTGAGGACTGGATTAAAGAGCTCAGAAATGGCAGCCTGTGTGTTGTATGTGGACACTACCTGACTGGATTGCTGATACGTGTGTCCAAGCAAGCGAACATCTCTCTCATGAACGCCTGAGGAGAGATCTGACTGCTGCTCATCAAACTTCCCTGTCAGAGAGAAAGACTAACATTAAGATGTTCACGAGTGCTTAGGACAAGGGACCTCATTTTAAAGAGTTCAGCTCAACTGTTTTTAAGAAGATTGCATCGTTGTTTTTAAAAAATAAACAATTAGCTCATGCTTTTTCAGAATGTGTCCTATATATATATATATATATATATATATATAATCACAAAGAACAATGAATCAATAATAATTTTGATTTCTTGATATATTAAATTCATGTGAATTTAAATTTCATTTTAAATGAATATTGGCTGTACAATGTTCTCTTCCTTTAATTTAATTTATTCGTTTGAAAGGCTGCCGTTGATGTAGCAGTCTGCATACAGACATGCCAAATCGTACGGCTGCTGCATGCCAAATGAGAGATTACAAACTGCTAATATACACAAACCTCTAAAAACCTCCTGCTTCTTTAATTAATCACTTAACAAACCAGAAATTACTTATAATTAGATAGGAAAACAAATTAAATAACTAAACAACATTCAATCAAAAAGCAAAGTGAAATGCTGTGAGTGTACTGGGTAATAAAAGTTCAAAACTTTGAAATAAAAAGTATGAAAGTTAGTCAGCGTTCTTGCTATTTTTTACCAATGCTATTAATTAATAATTATAACTATTACAGTCTGAAAACATCCACACCTCCCAATGTCACTGAAAACTGTAAATGTAATAATACACATTCATACACATAACTCAACAGATCAAACACACACTGATATTTATTCAATTTTTTGGGCCTAACGACAGACATGACCACAATAAAACATTTCCATCTTTGCAATCTGATGTTGTTGATGTAGGTTCTCACAGACACTGTGTGTTAATGAAGACATTGATTAGGTGTGATGTATTTTTGATGGTTTTCCCCTTAAATTAAACTTTAAATAAAGTTTTTCTTTGCCTTCGACATGTCGTCATGCACACATGACAAGGTCAGAATTCTCTGTCAATTTAAGTACACAATGCGGTCTGAAAAATGAAAATAAATCTGAATGATGAACAAAACAATCACTTTGTGTCTTTCAGACTGACCATGTGTGTGAGAGAGAGATACAGAGGTATAAAAAGAAGCTTCTAGGGTGTTTTTTTAAACACAGGGGAAAGAAGCTCAAATATATTTAAGACCTCAGGGAAACAGTGTTGGCTGCTTTGGAAGAACAGCCAACAGGACCTACACAACCAGAGAATGAAAGGAACTCGGGTTAGAGTCAGAAAAGAGAGAGTTCTCGGATGTTGTTATAGAGACAGGCCTTTTCTGGCCTGTAGCATGCTGACACTGACCAGCTCTAGACCACTCACTCAGATCAAACATAACCCGTGAGTAGCGAATGACACAATCTAATACACAGTCTCACTTTGTAAGTACATTACTCAAATTTTCTTTTGATTATTATCGGTTCTACCCTTTGTATTGTTTCAAAAGCTGCTTTTCCAGCATCAGGCTCAGCAGTTCTGGGAAAGGTCCAGCATGGTAAGATTATAAACTGTTACCAGTCCAGATTTCTCAGCCCTGTTACCTAACCATGCTTAACCATGCTGATAAAATCGTGGAAAACTCAGGACAAGTCCCTACTTGTCAGTTAACTTAACACCTCTCTACCGCCATCTCTGTTTGAAACGTACAATTGCAGGTGACTTTACACACTTTTCTTTACGTATGTTGACATCAAATGAAGCTAAACTGACATTTCCTGTGAAATCAGACCAGACAGCTCGAATTATAAATAATTATTGTGTTTATTTTAAACCCAGAACAGCTAATGGGTTGCAGCTTTAATTGTCTCAATAGTTGACCAGATTTGCTCATATCTGGATAAAGTAAATAGAAGTTAATAAAATGAATTGGGTAAAATTAAGAATTAGGAAAAAGAATGATTTCACATGGTGGTCTATGGTGGAAAAGTGCTAACTGTTGATTCTTCTAGGCAGGACACAAACATTGCCAGCAGGAGACAGACACGGTCAGCAGCACCAGACCATTACACTGCAGGATCTGCTCTTCCTGTCCCTACCCACGATGCACTGGGCCTGCGGGCTGCTGCCCTGACCGTCCCCTCCACAGGAGACTGAGGTCTTAATCATCACATACAAGAGCTTCAGCTGCTCCCACTGAAAGACTCTCCACCCATCCCTCGTTCTCTTTCTCCATGTCTTCTTTCCTTTTCTTCCTTATATTTCTTCCTTTATCACCATGGCGACTGCTTCTGTGACTTCAGGGAAACGAATACCAGACTCTTTACCAAAACTGAGGAAAAATATCACACTTCAAAGCATATGTGGTGTTCCAAAAAAGGCTGGCTGCTGAGTATTTAAAAGAATAATAAACAAAGTGGCTATTTTTTGTGTCAGTGTTCAAAGTATCGAGACAAATAAACGATGTATTTCAGACGTGCTTTTTTTTACAACTTATAATGTCAAATGCGCTGTGTGTTCAGTTAACGTGAGGGGTTTCGAACACACATTTCCACACTGATTTTTCACTGAAGTTACGACACCATAATAAAAGTAAAGAATGAAATCTCATGTGTAACAGAAGATTAAAGTGGTGTATTGGGATGCTCACTCCAGATCAAGTCGACTTTTTCAACCCCGAACAAATCTTGACACGTGAACATGGCTCGCAGCATCAACATCAAACAACAAGAGCCTCGCATTAGGCAGTCGAGTCATGGCCTCAAAGCAGAAGCTCCAATCACCTGGCGGCGTCTTGTGTCTGGAATCGCAGGAACGAAGGTAAATATCCTCAAGCATGCCCGGGGTCATGCATCGACCTGTCTGCTTAGTGTTGAGCCCCCGGAGCCTGACAACAGGCCAGTTAGATCAACCCTGCACAGGTTATGACATTAATAAACCATGAAGTCAAGTGTCCTTAGGTAATTGTAGCTAACCCGATTCTCATTAGTTACCGTGTCATCTGACAGACAGTTTCATATGAAGTGATTTACAGTATGCTAATTAAAGAGACAGGCCCTCTAAAGCTGCCAGGGTTAAGTGCTATGCTCAAGGGCACACCTTTGCAGTTCCTACATCAGTCCTGTTATCAGTCCAGACCATTGAACTACCATCACCCTACCACAGTGATTCCCGACAAGCGTTATGAATGCGTTATCTTGCTTTGCGTGAGAGATATATTATTCTAAACAGATCAAGAGAAGATATTAAAAGTTCTGCCTTTGAGCATCCACAGACTGGACTTTTTAAAAACTTTGCTTGTTGATTTATTTGTTTCAATGAAATTATTTTGGCAAACATCAAACTATTTCTCTCTCTCTCTCTCTGCTTTGTCCTCTGCAATATTGTCTATAATTACATGCAAGTGGAAAACAGCAGCGCGTAAGCAAATGTCAGACATGCTAAGGGAATTGATCATCCATTTAAAGGACAGGTCACCCATGCCTCTAAAATGCCAGACCCTCTCCTATCCAATCAGGGTGGAGAGCAACTGAGGGCATAAAAACATCATCAAAATGTCCCACCAAACCCGTTGAGCTTCCTGTGGTTGTGATAATTAACACCGTGTTACTGTCGAGTGTCACAACGTTTTGGAGTTTCACACTGCGACACACGTGACGGCATACCACTTTATTTATTACTGTCATATATGAACAATCCAGAGCAACCCAACAAAAACACTGTTTTTCACAACAAAAGACTTAGTAACCTAGAATGTGGAGGAAGACAACGTCCAGTTCTCAAAACCAGTTGTGTGTTCTTGAGCTCTTGCTGTGCGCTACACCATCTGATTTCACCGCTACGTCCTGTGGGAGCTCATTTAAAGTATCAGGTGTTGAGCTTTTTGTGGAACAAATATCTGGGACATGCCTCCACCTATATTGGGGACAAATGTGTACCCAAAAGTCTGCATAACCTGACAAATCTGAGCCAAACCTCCTTTTAGAGACAGCCTCGTTTGAAAAAAGAAAATGCTATAAAAATACAGTAAAGATTTTTAACTGTAAACATGCAGAAAGTTTTCTGTTGGGGTTATAGTTTGAGTGTGGGTTAGGTTATATTGTTTATAACTAGCTGTGTGTAAAAACAATAGAAGTCTATGGAATGTCCAGATGTGTGTGTGGCAGGTTTGAGCCAGCACGCATGTAAGCGGTCAATCCCTAAGAACCATGGCTGTCTGCCCAGGTCTTTTCCTAAGTGTCATTTCTGTGCTAGTTTTTCCCCTGGTTCACGTTATGATTCATCATGAGCCAAATCATCATTACCCATCGAACCCTGAGACGCATGAAGCCCAGAAACACACTCACTGAATGCCGTCCAGCAAAACAGCCTTTAATGATTATGAAGTAATCTTACACCGGAGGGACGCAGACTTTGGCCTCAACACACGCAGCACATGGAAGCGGTTGCTAATTTTTCATTATCCGTAAATCTGTTGTATAATGATTAAAGTATAATACTGAACTCAGGAGTCAACTGGGAAGTGTCACAGAAATTCAAACGGAATTAAGGCAAAAGATCTAAAAGGTGTGAGAGCTCTACTTCTCTCCACTGCTGTGTAATTACAAACCACTACAATGAAAAATCTGGCCTCAAGTAGTTTCATAACTCAATAGGGAAGACACAATTTTAGGCCACCATTTGGCAATTTGACTTCAAATTCAAGTGTAACCATATAAAGTGGTTTCAAGACTTCCTCTTGTTGTAAACTGTTTGTGAAGCAGCAGTCCACAGGTTTCTGGTGTACTCGCAGGTTTCTGGCGCAGTTGTGATTTAAAATGAAGTGTTTCGCCCCAGGCTTATTTCAGGGGGTACTGGCATTAATGTAGTTTTCTCTCTTAAACTGCACCTCAGCACAAACTCTTAAAAATATATGTGCTCCTTTCATCGGTGGAGTTTAATACGTGTCTCTTTCAAAATAAACGTCATCTGCTTGGGTTACTCTGTACAGTATTTAGTCTCCTAGATGGATTTATAAGGAATATGTTTGCCCGGATGACCTGCTAGTGGACCAGCCACTGAGGAGCACTTCAGTCCTGACTCCCAATTACAGACTCCACTGAGAAAATGGATGCCCACATCCGGATATCAAACACAAAGGGCCACTTCGGTTGGAGAGAAAACAAGATCAAGACAAGAAAACAAGGTTTTTAATGATTGTGAATATCAGTGTGTTTTTGCACCAAAGTCTCGTGCCAAGGCACAATGTCCTCTAGTTGCATTGTCCATGTTCTCTCTCTTGTCCATTTCTATTCATTCATTCTTTCCACCTGTCCTAATGATTCATTATATTCCGGTGCGAGTAAGAGGTCTGTTCAGTGTAAACAAGTCTTGGCATTATTAAGAAACAAACCACGCAGGAACTTCTCCATTTAGTGCCTTTAGAGATGACATTAAGGCTAAGAGCGGAAGTAAAGGAGAAGTGAAACAGCCCTCTTCATCAACACAAAGGCTAACCTTTAATGCATAATGCAAATGAACACAGCGGCATTGGCTCGGCTCTCTTTTCAGTGTTCTGATATAATTAAGAGCTCTGGGGCCTGACTATTTGGGCCCAGGAGAGGTCTTTTTTTTCTTCCTTTTTTCTTTCTCTTATTCTCTCTCCATCCCACTTTCTAATGTTCTGATCGTGTGTATTAAATCACCATCTCGAGGAGGTACTTACGGCTGCCCCGGCGGAGTTGAAGTAGCTTTTATCGTCAAATCTAAGAATTGTTCCGTGATCTATATTCAATTAGACGCACTGACTCCTCGCGAATGGAACAACACACCCATTAGTCTGTAAATTTCCATTTCCAAAACAGTGTCAGATACCGCTGACCTTCACTGCTGCATGCGGAGGAAGAACGAGAGAGAGAGAGAGAGAGAGAGAAATAAGAACCACCACCGGCATTTATAACAGCGTTTGTAAGTTCTGTGCTTCTTCAAAGATAAAATAATAAAACAAGAAAAATAAACAAATCAAGGCAAAACAGTTAAAAAAACAAAACAAAAACAACACGAAACAACATAATAACAAACTTTAACTGTTCAAGTGTAAAATAATTGCGCATCATCTTTGATTTAAGAACAACACAACGCTGTCATCCAGCTGAGGTGATGGACTACTAAAGCGAGTCTTTTATTAGGGGTTCGACCCCCGTGGGGCTTCAGTCAAACTCTGCAATTGCACGGTGCCAAAAACAGACATTCTGACGAGACACAACCCTTAAATTCTGACTCCCATTATCTCAAAACTCAAAAAACTCTATCAAAGACAATTTTTCAAAACACAGAATAACTACAGTAGTGTACTTCACCAGCCTGGCTGCATATCAAGGGTCGACATCACTTTAGCTGCAACACACTCCGGCTGTGAGTCATGTGGCAGTCCACGACTCATTAGACACAAACACACACACGAGCCTGCGCAAACCTATGACAAGACCTCTAATGTCTAAAAACAGGTGAATTCTCATACACAACATGATCAGAACTGCATCAGAATCGGCATGCTGTGTCAGCTGTGTGTCATAAGAGATGTGTGGATGAACACACATAGACCAGGTTTCTCTGAGCTTATCAGCGCACAGTAAGAGCTGCTTGTCTCCACCACAAGTTGGTTAAATGGGGTTAAACAAGATGACAACAGCAGAAAGTTGTAACATGCAGGGTGAGGAGTATTCATGGGTTTTCTGACCGAACGAACCGTGGTAGAAGATCGCTCACCGCTGCTGGGCTTGTGTCTATAGCTCTCCACTGCCATCTAGAGGTTACAAAACAACTGTGACGATCCTGATGTGACAAACAAGGTGATAGATCTGATGTGAGTTTGAAATCTGAACAGACAAGGTTAAATTATATCAGTAACTTTCCATTAATAAGCCTAAGAAAATTAACAACTTGCATACATACCACAGTCTGCCATTTAAGTGTAAGAACATTCAAATATGCGAGTAAATGTCCTTAGAGAAAATGCGCATAATGTGCATTTCAAATGCTTCATTCAGAAAGATTTAAACACGCATTCAGTGGCACTTTGAAAAGGCTGGATTACAAGAAAGCTTTTCATCTCCACCTCTCATGGCTGTAACACATCTTAACTGATAAAAGCACTGGAGCGACTAAGGCCTTGTTGATGAAGACTGGGCTTTCCTCACCAGCCTCCCAGCAGTCGTCAGCATATTCCGCTGATGCGGCAGCATCACAACCATCGTCATGGAAACAGGCTGTCGAGGTGGTGGTCTACTGCATAAAGCTTACGTGACCTCCTGCTCTGTTTACACGTGTAACTACAAGCAACCATAGGGCCACGTTTCTCTCTGTTTTAAGTCATTAAAAAACAAGAATCAGAGGTTTTTCGAGGTGTGGAGCAACACTGTAGCGTCTACTTTCCAATGCATTCTGTATGTCTAAATAATATTACTTCACCTTAGTGACAAGTGCACAATTTCCAATCATAGATAAACCATCATCAAAGAGCAGTTCATTTCAGGAAACAAGATTACAGGGGTGCTAAACTAATAAAATGAATTAGTTTAGTTAAGAAAAGTTAAGAATATGGACGCCGCTTAATGAATGGCATCACAATTTCACTCCATCAATTCACCAACGTGATGCTGAGACCAGTAGGATGTTTTCTAGCCTATATAGTAAACAGAAAACAGTCTACAGTCAAGAGCAGTTTTCGAGAACAATGTGTTTAGCATTCTTTGTTTGCCTTGTACAATTGGTGATGGGCAGGTATTTGTTTAACTCTGTTAATCATCGATCCGTTTAACAATCAATCATTTTAATTGTGGCTTCAGCAGCAATTGGAATCTGGAAACCGTTGAGGCTCCATTAACAGTGCAGAGAAAACGGTTTGATCGATACCCGCTTGCAGGCACCACCACACACACCACCAAACTAAATGACCTGAAACTGGGGACAAAAAACAGCACACACCCATCACACCTCTCCCTCCAATCCTACAGATGTCTAACAGTCTTGCTCCGTTTAATGTGTTTCTGAAAACGTATCTGAATTTGGACAAATTCTGATAATTACATAGCTCTCAAAAATGTGCCGCTTGTCTCACAAGCGTGTGCCTCCATATACAAACAAACACCACCAAACACGCCAGACGATCGCGCCGCTCTCCGATCTACGCCTACATCCTTCAAAATCCAATTTAGAAAGGGAGCGCGGGAAAGCCCAGTCTGATGTCTCTCAGAGTCTGCAGTACACCCATACAAGAGCCATCAAAACTGACAAACGAAGAAGCAAACTCACACACATACAATAGAAAGCAATATCCAAACATCCCAACCCTCCAAATCACAAAACGTCTGACAGTTTGGCAGTATGTACACATACACACAGACACAGACTTTTCAAGAAGCTTGACGGGTTGGGATCTTCTCAGACATATATATATGGAAAGCCCTGGCTCATCTTCCACACAGAGCACTCTTACTGAATGTGATGGCCACCTCAATGAGGAGACAGGAGAGTGTGGGCATTGAATTGCAGCCCAGTGTCAGAACCACGTGTCGCTCATCATACGCTGCCCTACGGTGTACCGTTTTTCAGCCTATTATCTCTCATTATACCGCACAATCGGAAGTGGGGAGCAGCTATGAAACTGTGAGATAATTCTGTCTCTCTTTATGTTCACTCTACATAAAACCATGAGGAAGGAACACTGAAAAGTGGACGTGACGTCCATGTCAACGCTCTGTATATCACGATGAGCCTCTGCTGGTTTTGAATTAGTGTAACATACAGTAACATACTGTAAAATCTGTCATGGTGGACGGTAGATATTACCTTTTTGTTTTTTGTGTATGCGTTACTGTGGTTGCTTATTTTAAAATGGGCATCTTAAAATGGAGGCACACAATCGCATTGTGTCAGAAATAAAAGAGGTGATGGTTTCTACCTTTGGACAGCAGATAATAAATGAATACTGTCATTACGTGTGAGAGTGGCCCACAATGAAAATAATTAACAGCATTATTAAGCCGGCCTAGTCACAGAACCAGACGCATCTATTCTGAAGAACTGTGTGGTCAGTTAAAGTGGGCCCCACGATTGTGCATTTAATTGCATGCGCCCTCTCTCTCTCTCTCCCTCTCTTTAACGCCTGCGCCGCCTTTGTCGCCACTATAGCTCATTGTCATGCAAAAGCCTGATTCATTAAAAATACACTCCATTACCAAAGCTACAGTGTAATTATGAGATAAAAAATGTATCACATGCACTGAAAAGCAAATCAGGAAGGTGTTCCTTATTCGTCCATTAAAGTAATTGGTTTGCAAACACTGTCTTTCACCAACAACGAACCCGAACAGCTGAGAACAGATATGTGGAAAGGCTAACATGGCCTCCAGAAACCTTGGAAGGAATAACAGAACTGCGCTTTTGGGAGTTACTGCGTCAGGGGACGGCAGGGAAGAAAGCCAGAAAAAGCTGCAATTTCTGAAGAAAGATGCTGCCACAAATTGGACGAGTGGAGGGAAAACCTCGTCACCCTTGTCCTTTTTTCTTCGAGTCGAAGAACTACAAACTCTTTCAGTAGCATTAGCATGACACTGAAGGAAAGAGTCTTATCTGGTTAAGATCAGGCTTGACTTATTTCATTCCACACCTGTAATGTTCAAAAAGCACATTTATCCGGCAATTATCCCCTGAACTCCACAGGGGATGTGTTATCACTGCGAAACAGCACTTTCTTACATACTAACATTTGAGCTGTTATAACACCTTTCTGTGAACATGATTCCTCAAATGACGGACAATGACCACATGCGCAATTAGTCAGAAGGAACGGAAATGATTTTTAGCAGCGTGGTTTAAGTAAACAGGTGTTGCACGAGCAGACTAGCTGGAAGTGCTCAAAGGTCAAATCTGCAACTAAAGGCACTACACAACTGCACAACTTTTGTTGGCTGACTTGCTAGAAGGGCTTACGTTACTTAACTAAAGAAACGTAAGAAACACTCATTTGTAAATCAACCAGGTTCAAAACTAGACATGATTATTCATGTATCTTTTTTCCTCTAGTTGTTCGCAGACAGTTCAACAGTACTTATTAAAGTATTAATATAACTATGAATAGACTATGAGGAGGGGGAGAAGAAATATATGCATAATATATGCAGATTTCTCACGAACACAGTCACATTAATCATAGCATTGAAAAACAGGCGGGCACAGATGTTTCTGAAAACTCCCTCGGTGAGACCCATTTACACCCGAGTCAAATGCTGGATTTCAAAACGGATTATAAAACTCTTGAATCGTAAATAACAAATAAATAAGTTCCCACAAGAATTACTTCGTCTTGTGCTTCATGGGTTTTCAACGAATCATTTAACCATGACAAATAGAACATAAAACTTTCTGCAGTGATAAACCAGCTTTCAATCGGTCCAGATTGATCTTACCCATCTTCTCTAACCTCTAACCTTATGTTCTGCACTTCAAAGTTTTCCATAGCTAATGATCTCTGTACTTGTGTATAACTTTAATACCTATACTATACTTTTATACCTCCTTGACTTTCTTTACTTTTAATATTCACGTAAATCTGTTACAATTTCGGTTATTAAAGCTTTCTAAGTACGAAATAATTTTACCTTTTTTTATACAGTAAAGAGAAAAATTTAACAGGGCATGAATCTCTTACAATGCATCTGAACCAGCGATTTAATCCAAAACATAGAATCCTATCTGTTTAACTTGTTACACCCTCTAAGGTTCCTGTCCTTCATTAGAGAAGCTCTGCGCAAGCTCTCTGAACCTCAAGACATTTAGATTAAGCCATAACTTAAGCGGCAAGGTGTGAGCTACAATTAAAAGGCGCTAAATGTCAAGTACTTTAATACACCCGTAAATGAAACGAAATAACGAATTTGAATCTTGTGTCACATACAGTCATGGCACCTATGCGTCTATCTGCGGGATTATAGCAAAATCTCACCATCACTTTTATCATGGGCTTACAGAAGATAGAACCTAATTCCTGCCTGGAATCCACTGAGGTCAACCATCCACAAACGGACAGGTAATAGGACTGACATTTACATTCATCCTCTCTCTGATAATAATGACCATTTTTCTGTGTAGCAAGAGGAAAGATATCCCAAATATCTCATGATAAACCTCAAGTTCATAAACGAGGATAGGAGGAATTTAGGAGGAACTTCAACCTCACCTTGGACTCCTCTGAGCACCGCACGTGTCCCACATGCAACCTTTCAAAGGCAGTTCAATGGCAAGAGATAATTAGCACAGTAATGTAAAATTAGCCGCATAAAAACATTACAAAAATGGACTATCCCAAGGGCAGGTCAAGGTGTTTCAGCATAGACGTACACTTGAAAGATTTGAGAGGGCGAGGAAAGTGCTCTCTAAGCTTGAGTTTATAACATAGAGCATACAACAACACGCAAAACAGATTATGTAGGAGAAAACAAGGCAAAACACAGCATCAAATATTCTTCTGTTCTTCACTGCACCTTTTCCTACATTGACAAAAGAAAACAGTGTGGCAGGCAAGCGAGGTAGAAAATGTTACCAAATTAAATTAAATAATGCATTGAACCCTCTCACAAATAATAAATGCTTTCCTCTGTACCAGTTGCCAGGGGGACAGCAGACAACATTTTGCAAGGAAAAAAGTGGGCTTTTGTGCTCATAATAAACGCCATCATTCACTTCTCACCAGGATGTGATTACAGGTGCATACAGGAAATACACATCCAGCAACAAACAAAAGTGCACAAACACATGCACAGTATTTTGTTTAGGCCCTTAGCCTGTTAAGCCTTTACTTTCTCAAAGGCTGAAGGTAAAAATGGCAATAAAAGCACACTAGTTTTCCATATCCCGTCGGCAAAAACGGCACAGCTGCACAGAGAAGCCGAGTTACAGCCAGAGATGAAACAACTCACAAAGTCTCAATAACACAGACGAAAAGTCCTGCTGAACTCCAGAATGTTCTTCACTGGTCACTTCACATCGCCAGTCGCCCGAGCTTACCCTTTCCCTCCTGAAGCAAATTAGTTTTGGGGACGCCCTCCAGTGTTGATGTGACACAGGGTTTAGACAAGTAAATGCGGTTTTGATTGCTTGCCGATGTCCAGCCGTGACCTCTCGGCTACCCGCTGGCCAAGAGAATTAAGAGGCGAACAGAGTTACACTGCATCTCCCACCAAGACCACAGAAAAAGCCGCAAGTTTGGACTAATAAAGCAAGCCAATCTGGCAACCACTGAGCTTTTGATTTTGATAGTCTCTGCGTTGCGAAACACTTGCTGTGACCACAGCTTAAGACCCCGAGACTCCACTGACATTTACTCTAGAACAGTGCATGGTGTTTGTGTCTACAATGTCCAGCAGTGTGTGAGTTTAAAGCTGTATGTGTCAAGTGTTTTTCATGACTGGCTTGCTTGCATATCTAATTTTAGGACCTAGGTCTTAATAAGATCTGGTTATTAAGTCCATTTTGCAAAGCCCTTCCTGAAGTACTGTTTTTGTCCAAGGCCGAGGTCACAATAAAACACTAGATTTCTGATCAACTATTAAACCTGACATTAACTGTACCATACATTGTTTCTTTACATTGTACGCACGGTCCCTCCCCCAGACTTAATAACCTCAATTCCTTCATTCACAGTAACAGAACTGTGGCGTCTTGCTAATTCTGTCATCTTTGCCTGTAGATGGTGACGTTTACTTTTGGATTCACGGTTTCAGAAAGTTTGGATCTGGACAATACAAAACAATACCCTCAACTGCACACAAGGTGACATCTTTAAGTAATTGCATTCACACCGAGACCAAAACCAGACAAGCGCGACTATTGCCCCAGGATTCTACGATCACACCTCTGAGAGAAATCATAAGTACGGAGTAAACAGATTATTTTCTCCCTCTCTCTTTACTTCTCTTTAACTCTCTAAAACAGAAGAGGGTTCAGCTGTGCTGATGAGCAGGCGTCCTGCTTTGTTAGTCAGCTGCATTGGGCACATTAAAGTCACTGCCAATTAATTCCTGTCACTGGGAGAGAACTGCAGGTCTGTACGACATTTTACAGTAAAGGATCTAATTGGGATGTTCTTAAGAGCAGGAAATAGGGGTGGGGGTGGAAGACATGGGGTGAGAAACTCTGACAAAGTTGGGAATTAACTGACTTCCCCAACCGTTCAGTGAGATACATACATTAAAAGTTCAAAGTAAAAAGTTTTATCCAAGTTCTGAATACAGAATAAACACTATTTTCAGTACCAATTCTGCGCTTACGTTTGTTCAACAAACCATTTTGAAAAGTCAAGGCTTTACAAGTGTGTTTTAAGACGGTATAAAAGTGTTTATGTGTGAGCGCATGTCAGAAGTTTCACTCAACGAGAGAAAAACACCAAATAAATCAATCTTGTAACAACTCAAAGTCCATTCTGCTCGGAAAATAGAACCATGGAGCATTTTGTCACTTTAAAACAAGTATGATTTGTGAACCATCTCAACTATAATTTAGAGGTGTGGAAGGGTGTAAAGAAAGGAACTTAATAAATAAGGAGGCAAGGTTCTGTAACCATGTATCACACAGACTGGCTTCATTAGATGTGGTGGGTATATACACAGCATCAAGCTATGCTACGTCTGCGTAGACAATCCCTCACACCTGTGTTCCTACAGCGTTCTGTATCCATCTTCATCATCGCTGGCAGCTCCTACACAAGAACTGGCTCACACAGTTTGGAAGGGATGTGGGTGGCTTCACGCTTGTGGTCAGAAACTATAGTAGCACAAGCAACACAAAGACAGAACAGTGAGAAAACACAATATTCACAGAAGAACATACACTTTAGTTTGTTATGAAGAACACAACTCTTCAAGAATAACAAAAATGTAGGTGGTGGTTTCTACACACCTTTGTGATATTCATGAATGTTGAAGGAGCTGATGACAGCCTTCATCTCAGCCTCATCTGCGTAACTGAATCACAATGTAGAAAGACACATTCTGCCTGACTACCGACTAGAGCTCCTAAATCTTCACGTTGGTTTTATTTTTGTGATGCAAAATTTAAGGGAACAGTTCAGCCTAAATTTTCATCTCTGTCACTCACAATTATGTTGTTTCAAACCCATTACTTATTTGTAACCATTATGGTTGTGTCAACAGCCACATCCCGAAGAAGCAAATATGTTTAACGTCTTACACAAGAAATCTGTGCCGTCGTGTCACACCATATTAAAATAACAAGAAATAACAGCGTAAGTTTCAGTCATTTTTGATATACAGCACACAAGTCAAATGAGCTATTTTTGTTTTTTGGCCATTTCCCAACTTATTACCCAAGACATTTTGCTAAGCTTCTTTCGTTTTCCATGGAAGACAGTCATAAGGCTTTGAAACAAGTCGAGGTGAGTAAATGATGACAGAATTAACATTTTGAGTCAAATATTATGAAGTACACAGAATAAAGACTGGACCACAATGGCATCAAAAGGCATCTTGATTTGGCAAAATTCTGCCAAGAAAAGCAGGTAATCACATTTTTTACATGTTTCATCAGCAGCCCATGCTGCTGTCTGACCATTCAAACGGAAGGTACAATAAAACAAAGACCTAATGAAGCAGTTAATAAATGAGTGGGCATGTCTGTCAGTGCTGAGAGCTCACTGTTGGCTATTTACATAACCTTTAGAGGAGTCTGTGAATTTACATTTTCTCTCTGTGCTGAATAAAACATTCCTCGTTTGACTGATGAATGTTGTGACTGCTTAATGGTAGCGCTGTCCTTGGAACAGAGATCAGCCCAGCGTGTCTGTCCCTGTGTTTTAATGAATCAGGGGACAGGCTATTACATAAACACACACACCATATCTATGTGTGTATTACATCTAACAACTAAACCTGTTCGTTACCTCCGATCTCATTTGTTTTTATGTTTAATTCAGCTTTTATGTCTCTCAATTTTCATACTCATTCATCTTTGCCGAACGTCACGAACAGTGAGATCATATTACCATCTGGAAAGGCCACTGTCACTCCGTAACAAAGCCTGTGTGACTGTCATTCAATCGAACTAACCATCAACACAATCAACTTGTGTTTGGCTAAATATATCTGACCTGGCAACCATTTTACCAGATCAGATAAAAACTTTTTTCTGGTTCTAGTTCTATGCATAAGGTCAAAGCACCTTGGGGTCTTTTTTAATAACCACAATCTTTTTAGAAGTTTCTTTAAAACTGAATAATGACCAATGCCATATTTTCACCTTCAAAGCTTTTAAAAGAAGGAAAAATAACCCGTTTAAAATCCTGACCTTCAGTCTTGGTCGTCTTTGAAACATTCAGATGTCAAACCAACCTATCAGAACTTATCACAAATATTCTTTCAGTGATGCATACAAACATCTTTTCACAAGAACTCCGTCTATGTTCACTCAAAGGTTTGTCATGAGCTTCGGAGCTAATTAGTGATGTTTAGGCTTTAAGATTGTATTTTTTTTTACAGTAAAAATCTCAATTAGTTATCATTAGCCGAAAAAGGAACACGGTACTTTCAAAAAGTAAAAAAAAATGCTAACACTTATTTACCTTATCTTCTCCTAACACGGGGCTTTGTTTTTAGCTAGGTAACACCAGACAGTTTTTATGATCTGAACAATAACTACCAACTAACGCATTCGAACCATGGTGAAAATGAAAAGAGAAACCACTCTATTCCACTGTTCAGAAATGTTAATTAAAATGAACGAAACTTTCTCTCACTTCATTCGTGTATTTTTTTACTAAAATTGCTGCTATGCATTATGGGATTGCCTTCTCTGTCAAAAATAAAGGCAACGCTGCTTTAGAATTTGAACAAAAGAAGGTACTGTATCTAAGAAGGTAGTTTAGTTAGAATCATGGTGCCTAGCCTTAAAATGCTGCAGATGTAGGAAGTTCACTATGTTTTAGAACAGAGCCAATATATCCTATGGCAAACAAACATTCGCCAAAAACATTTTTACAGGAAAAAAAATGTAGACGGTCTAAAAGACAGTCAGAAAGAAAAAAATAATCACAATTTTCTATTTAAGCACACAATGTGGTGAATGAGGGAAAAATATCCACTCAATGGTTTCCTGATGAAAACTGACTCAGCATTTAATTCACGTAAAACTACAGTTTGGACGGTCGCCTGTTTCCTCTATGTAACCTCTGCCAGTTCTACTGCTGTAATGAAGCAGCTAAATTCCAGAACACACGTTTGTGTATAACAAAGAGAACCGATGCAAACGACCCATTTATCAGTCCATCACCTGTGTTATAAAACCAATAACAACAACAACCTTATGATATTATGAAGAGGACACAAGAGGGAAAAGATGATGTTAGTTTTAGGCTAATCTTTGTAATTACCAACCAAAGCACTATAATGCAAGGCAGATGGGACCCTCAGAATCTCTTTTATTCTGTTAATCTATTACTTTCAGCACTGTTTTTTTTTAAATATCTAACACCCACATGAACCATAGATCATGAATAATGGAGGACAAACGCTGGTGCTGGCGATAATGATGACAAACGGCTTCAAACACCTTATACAGCCTACACTTCTATACTATACTGTGAATATATATATATATATGCTATACAAGGGAAAGCGTATCGCTCTCCGAGTTTTTCTTTGGTAAACCTGAATGTATATAGATTTTAGAATAATTATTAGAACACAACAAGTCAAATCTTTCGTTAGTCTGCACTGACATTGTATAACCATTGTGTTAACTATCCACCCCTTCCACATTCATGTCTAACCTTCTTATTACACACAAGCAGTAAAAGCTAGACTAAACGCTTTGTGATCGCAATCGAAGCTATTTTACACTGCGCTTATTCAGCTGCAGGCTATTTGTTACGATTTGTTGTTTCCTACGTTTTTAATATCAATTATTGAGCATTAAACGAAACCTGATAATATTTCAATTCCCAAAAGAGCAAAAGCTTTGACTCCGGCCATCCATTGCAGGTATGACAAATGGTAATTAAACCCCGGCCCTCTGCTGGCTATGACAAGGTGAATGTTATTAACAGAGAGGGAGAGGAGCCTATGCCAGAATCTATAGTTTCAATTACCAGGCAAGATGAAGGAGCAGAGCCAACAGGAAGGGCTTCACTGAGAGGCAATTACTCGTCAAGAACACGGACAGGGGGTAAACAACCAAGCCTGAATGTCAAAAGACAAGAGATGGAGAGAGTGAGAGATGAAGGAGGGCAGGAACCAGCAGTGTGTGTGTGAGTGAGTGAGAGATAAAGAGAATCCAGGACGTTTTCCACATTTAAAGTAATGTCCATCCATCAAACTAGTCAAGCAGGTAAGCATAAGGAGAGGCTTATTTGAGTATGAAAAGTTAATTTTGAAAACACCAATACATCATCGCCTGTTCTGTCACACTGGTTCGATTTTCGTAAGAGGCTGCGATAAACTTTGTATAAGCTAACAAGTTTGTTCTCATGAACTTATACAATTAGGAACGTAAAACTTTAACAGATTAAACGGGATAAAAACACTCTCACAATAACTGGATTAATTGATGCGAGTTTACGAGTAGTTTTGTTGTTTTTAATCTTGTGTCTTTAGTACTTCAGTCCTCAGTGCTGAAAAGACTTTATTACACTTCTGGTAATGAAGACCTAGAGATTTTCCTATAAATCTTTTATAGTATTACATATCAAAACCCTTAACTTCTGTAAAACACCTTTATTGCCTTCCAAGGGTTTAAGTCCCTTAGTGTAATTCAAATCAACACAGAGCAGCATCGTTTGCATCTGTCTGAGGGAAGAAAAACATTAGGTCATCCGTTTTAAGGCCATTTTCCTTGAATTCAATAGATTGAGTTTTATCATGCCTCCCCAAAGTCTGAGTTTCAGCACTCCGAACGCAGTCCAAAGCTGATTGGAGTCCCGGCCAGCCACTCCAGATCACAAACACAATCCAAATTGAATCATCCTGAAATCTCCAAGCACTCCAAAATAATTAAACTCTCAGTGGAAGGAGTGGAATGGCATTATAATTAACCTCCTTTGTTCTTGTTTCTCTTCCATCGTTTGCGGGCCCAGTAAACGAACGCAAGGCTAACCGACGAGGGGATTAGATCATGGAATTAATTTCTGCTAAAAGAACGAATCTTTATCCACCTTGTCTGAATTTGGCGTATGGAGTTTCCACTTGTGCAGAGCCATG
Organism: Botia almorhae; assembly: GCA_036877575.1. Lineage (NCBI taxonomy): Eukaryota > Metazoa > Chordata > Actinopteri > Cypriniformes > Botiidae > Botia > Botia almorhae. The sequence continues at coordinate 39,351 of JAZGTJ010001127.1, read as the reverse complement.
TCGAAAAGAGGATTTGTTAAACACACGATTCTAAGACCGGCACGCATGTCAATCTGTCTCACCGACACACAGGGACTTAAAAACAGACAAACAATCCCCTTAATGGCCTGGCTTAGATTTCAGAAATCAACCGAATGCAGATCACTGCAACCTGCATGTTTAAGCGAGACTGCTTGGGGCGATGACTCCCAGCTGTAGTCTTTGATGAGCACTCGATGCGATTTTTCTGTTCCCGACACTAAACTAGCACGCTCGAGTCAATTCATCAAGCAGCTACTATTTAACATGCAGGTTGAATCAGGTATGGCGAGTAATTTTCAGCTCCAATCTAGCGATTAACGTTAAAGCGGATGTGCAGAAAACAGACACATTTACACGTAAAACCCGTTAAACTGCAGTAAAATTGACCTTTTACCTTAATTGTACCAAATCTGTTACACTCACGCACGCATCAGCGCACCGCCTTTTATCCCTGTTGTTACCATTCACATACTGGCATAAAAATGCTGCCAAAACTCCCTTACGCAGCTGCACTCTTTAATTCTCGCAGGAGGCTTGTTATTTTGTCATAAGTAAGAAAATCTCTAACCGGTTCCAGTAATCTGTCAACTAATTCCTTTATCTGCTCAGATGGAAAGAAGCTTCAGCGTTTGTCCAATTTGTTTCCACAATGTATATAATCACAATTTCAGACTTCTGTATCACGGGGTTACAACACAACGACATGAAGTAATTGCATCAGCTCGTTTATAACGTTGCGATTGGGTCAAACTCCTGACAGCAGATTTATTTTGTCATCTGTTCTACTCTCATACGTGCTCTGTTACAACTTATTATTAAGACAGAAAATAGCTGGAGCTGTTTTGTCAGAACCTTCACATATAAAGAGAAAAAGAGAACGATTTTTTCAAATAGCTTTAAAAAATAATATCTCTCTTTATTTTTCAACAGTATTTCTGCTCCCTCGTGTATTTTTCTTACAAAGCTTTAGACTAATTGCAAAAAAGGTGAAATGGTGAAGCACATATTGAGACATCTTCACAATCACTTCTTGTCATCTTTTACCACAGCAGTATGAGTTTATAACTCTATGTGAGGAAGATCAATGCCTCCTCCTCACCTCAGGAGAAGAGAACAAAAGAAACACGGTAAAATGAGGGCAATCATCTCAGATAAATACAATCTTTAGCCTGTCAGTGTCCTCATAAGAGAGGCCGGCAAATCTAGATACTTTTATCATGGCAAACCCTCAAGTACAATAACACACACACGCGCTTGGCACAGGCATACAAATACACATGCTTAGCATATACTGGCATACACAGGCTCACACACACGCAAGCTCGGCACAGTCTCACACACACGCACGCTCGACACAGGCACAACAACAACAACTGAACACAGGCACACACTCAAATAGTGTCTCTGTAGTGGATTCGAAACTTTACTGTTTCACAAAGACATACACATCCTAAATCAATGTGTAGGGTTTGACACATTTATCTGGTTAAGACGCTCACCAGAATCAGTGATGATGTAAGATGAGTAAAGAGTCAAGATGAACAACAACTGGAGAAGTTTGTTATGTGTCCCCATCTGGCCCATTAAGCAAAAAGTGCAGCATGCAGGTCACAGCTGCACTACAAAACATGCGAGAACAGCTCCAATGGAGGACAGCAACTAGATTTGATGTAATGTTGGTTGTCACTATTGTTTACAAGCAAACAAAACCTTATTAAGCACTCTGCAACAGAACTGACAACAATACACTACTGCTGTGTGAATGTGACCTTCATTCTTGTTCAATATTATCATTTTAAGTGTAAAACCATTGGAAATATAACATAGCTTAAAAGAACAAGGAAAGTAATGGCGCTTATCAAATGCATTTACCGCTCATCTGCACATTAACGCATACATATGCAGCTGCAGTCAGTCTTTGATTTACGGTTTTCGCAGCTAAAGGACCATCTCCCTTTTTGTGCTCAAGTTCTTCTCTCTGAGTGGTGCTTTCTTCTCATTAAGATTCGTATCCTCCTAAAAACACAAACCATGAGGAAAAGAAAAAAACTCTATTAATTCTGCACTTTAACCAGTTTTATATGAATCTCATTTATTAACAGTGAGACCTCGGACAGGCAGATTTTAACTAAAGATACTAACAAACTAGACACTGATTTCTGCACGTTTCTGCTGAAGGGAAAAAGGAAAAGTACACTGGCCAATGTTGGTGGTAATCTAATTGAGATAGCACAGAACAGCAAAGAGCTTCTACATATTTCCATATTAATATTCACATGAATCAAGCCATGCCGCACATCTGTTCTTTTAGAAACGGATAAAATAATAGCATAGAGCGTCAACTTCCGCTCACACTTTAGCTCTGTCAAGCAGATGATTAATGTATGCAAGCATTTTATTTTATTAAGAGAAAGTGAAGGAGATGAAACATATAAAGACAGATGATGTTTAACGTGTTTAAAAAAACATGATTAGAAGTAAAAATGTTTGTCTTTAAAAATACTCCTAGTTTCCCCTAGGAATTATAAAGTGCTTTTAATGAAAGACTTTTATGAAACAATGTAAAAAGCCAATTTCTAAAAATATTAGAAATGAACAGTGACACAGAAATGAGCGTGTTAATAAAACTGAACTTGTTACAGCGTTAGGAGAGACACGGGCAGCTATATATTTTTGGAAATATTTAACGCTCAGATTTACAGAAGCAACACGTCCAGTGCCAAACAAAACTAGCACACAACACTTCTTAAGCTCTGTATCTCTGACAGAGAGTGGAGCCACAGTGCAGCCATGAGTGGTTTCACTTTATGATCAACAGCTTAAAAGAAGCCCCATGGCAAAACACAGAACAATGAAGTCAACACACGAGACCGAACAAGATATTAAGAGAGAAAATGTATGTCTGCATAAAACGTTGAGTGTCCTCTGGTCTTGTGGTCCCTTTCTCATACATGACTCTTGCTTGCTCCCCTTTCCTGACATGACAGATCAGCAAAGCTGTTTAAGATTTCGCTGTTGGGCTCGCATCTGTGATGCAGTCTTCAGGTGTCACAGAGGGAAGAGGATGCTGGGATAGCTATGGAAAGGCATCCATTACCACTGTTGGCCCTGTCACCTCGACTGGCATGCTCATGTATCCAAACCCATACTTGCCGTGACTAATGACTGCGTCTCTGCCCACGTTATCCACACTCTCCTCTTCCTACCCAGCGGTGGCTGCTCCTGTCACTCAGTCCTGCGTTTGGATACGCTGCTTAATAGCTAACCCCCCCCCCCCCACACTCTTACAGGGCTAGCTACAGGGACACAACCCCTACTTTTACAGGGGAAGCTACAGGGACACAACCCCCACTCTTACAGGGGCAGCTACAGGGACCTCCATATCACTGAACTGAACTGATGAAACAAAAAATGATTGTTTAAAATAATTGGTTGGTTTTTAGTTCTGCTTGTAATTGAAGTGCAATTGAAGTTAACTTCCGCTGCAGGCACAGAATTATGTAAATGTCTAAACATATGAACAAAGCAAAAGTTACAGTGAGGGTATTTCACATCAGATTTAAAGAAGTGTAAAGAAAGTGATATAAAGTTTGTCTCTTGTGGGTAGCACTTGTATATGCCAAAAAAAAGGACACGCCACCTACAAGCCCCACAGCACACAACATACAACTGACCTTATAGTTACTTCATTATTTCACAGTTTGATTACAATGTATCAATGTTACACATGTCAAACATTTAAACTAATGTAAAACGGTGATGTCTGTGTCTAAAAACAGATACTGTTGTGTCACATCATGAATGAGTTGTGCTTAAAAATAGAGTTTATATAGACGTTTGTGTTTTCTTTAATTTACAACAACAAACTGACAGTTCTCATCTGCACAATGAGTGTGCAAGAGAATTCAAGAGTGTGTTTGTGCATTTAAAAGCACAAGCGTAACACTTTAATGAACGCAAGCTGATTAATGTCAGTGACTCATTACAATCGATTTCATTATGAGGTTTACATTTCTTGAAAACAAGTGCAAATAAACCTCTCATGATTATTGTGGATGAAAGGGCTGATGAAGGTCATTGTGTAAGAGAGATAATTAATAGTTTTATGCATGCCCACAGTGGACAGATGTATACAACAGAATAGCGCATACACCGCATGAACACAGATCAACAATCTTACCATCATTTTCTCAAACAGGGCCAGCATTTCCTTCCCTGATGTCATCTTTAAAGAGAGCTCCTCAAATTCAGAGGGGTGAGAAGAGTGCTTAGCCACACGAGAGCGGTGTGGCCGATCCTTTTTACTGCCTGTGATCCGGATACTGGCAAATCTGTCCAACGAAATAAAAGGAGAGGGAGTAAGATAACAGCCCAGTAACTGTTATCATCATGTCCAAGGCTTACATTCATCTGCTCTGTGATGGTGAAACCAGAACAACGAGCATGTTAGTTTTCAACACATTCATGTTGTTGTATACGGCACATGTACTCAAGCATGTTTCTGTTAGAAGTTGATGAGGTTCCAACTATGTAACATCTGCATCTATCAGTTCTAGATGCATCCGCAACATCCAGAAAACATTCAGAACAAACAGAGTGTCTGAGAATCCGCAGGGACGCAGTAACTCAGCATTATTTATGGTGGGCCCCCGCATCACACAGATAATGATTTCCTAATTGGATTAGATTTGTCAGGGAGCTGTTTGCTCTCTCCCGGCCTGTGGGCTCAGCAGGGAGATGGGCGATTGAGATGTCAGACCTAGCTGAAAAGGTAGGTGGTTTAATTTCAGGGGCCTTGCCCCCTTTCATTCGGGGGTGGGTAAATTAGCAGTGGTTATCTTAGAATACATTTCACCGACGCCACCCGTCATGCATTATCTGGGTGAGAAACACAGCGCCACACTGAGATAATCAGCAATGACACTGATGTAAAATTAATTAAACACAAGCGGTGCATCCGAGTGTAGGTAGCGACTACAGTGTGTGGAGCCGACGCACAGAGCGAACGCATGGTGTCTGATACCGAACGACACCATCATCTGTCTAATTTGGTTTGCTGCTGCCCTAAAGCGCCTCTTCGCTACATTGAGTGATGGCACTGATCAGTTTAATCGCAGAGATTCATCCCCAGCGGAGGGAAGAAGCAGTTTGCTATTCCACACTCGTTACTGGCGAATAGATAAATAAATAAGTGCGCCCGGTATCTCGATAACAACAGCAGACATCATACCGCGGCCGACGCGAGCTGCTGGAGATGATGAAGTGCTTTTCAGGGCTGCTTATGAGTCCACAGCTTTCTTCCATGCAATCTCTCTCTCTCTCTCTCTTTAGCACTCTCTCTCTCCTCTTTTCTCACCAACAGACACTTTGATGTTACACTAATGGCTTCATTCCCTATCATTCCTCCTCAGATCACTCCAGCAGGCCCCACTTCAGCCTCTCAGCACCAAAACACATTTCCACCCTGGCCAAACATCAGCCCTCACCTACAAAAGACCACCCCCATTATCTAAAGACATGAATCACGCCTGCAAAACATGTCTTACACCTTTCTGCTACCTCACACACACCCTCTGTTGTTGTCGTCTCATCATAGTCACGAAGCCATCTTGTCTGTCAGAATCCTCCATATCAACACATCTGTGTATTTACTCAATCTTGCCTCGTTTTAGCTTTCATTTTATATCAATATTTTGTCAGAACCTCTAGTTAATTGCATTATAATTACAATTGCATTACACGAATCACTAAATTAATCACCTGTCTTCTGAAATAATCGCCATTCTATGCCAAATACAAACATAATTCTGAATTCAGCAAGAAGCGCGTGGCTCTAATTGATTTGTGCATTTCAGACAGTACCTGACTGGTGTGTGTGACAGAGAGAGAATCCCAACAGTGTCTACCTCATCATAATCCTGACTACCCTGTTTCTGAGTCTAACTTCCCTCTGGCAACCTGGGGCTGCGAGGATCAATACCAAACCAACACAAACAAAAACACACTTTGATAGCAATCAATAATGCAAAAGAAACAAAAGACATTAAGACTACAAGAGTGATCTTAAAGAAGGGCAGAGAGAGAGAGAGAGATGTAAAAGAAAATAGGACTCAGGAGGTGAGGGATTAAAGACAAACCTGGTGAATAGATGAATAGAGCGTGAACAGGGCAGGAGTGATAAAAGAGAGAAGGATGATATGAGATGGAAGTGAGGACGGAGATGATTGCTGTGCTAAATGCCAAAGATGGTGCTATTCAACGCGAGGGTAAAAAACAGCCACTGAGTTCCATCGATAAGGTGGTCCGGGTGCCGTTTAAATTAACTCACTGCTCCACTCCATGACCCAAAGTCCCCCATCCAAAATATTTCATTACCTTTCACTGCTGCTGGAGGAAACGGGTCCAGCTGCAAAGACTCGATACCACCAAACTCTTTAATACAATTCAGTCCAGAACATGAAAATCTCACGATGGTTCAGAATTCAGTTTTCCACATCACTTGTGTCTGTACTCCGTTTCTTTAGCACAGGAAAATAAACACAATTTACTTTCTGTAACTATCAAGCAAATATAATCAGTAGTTTGACGAGCTGCTTTATCTAATGTGTACTCGTGATTGATGCCGTCTTTGAACTTGTTAATGGATTTCTGAATATGAAAGTCTGTGCTTCAGTAATATTCGTGCAGAATTTGAAATCATTGCGTATTAATGGGGTTCACATTAAACGGGTCTAATGCATTATGTCTAGCTTACCGTGAGAGGAACAACCTGAAGCTGTGTAGGTACATTTCCAAACAGTAGATGCGTAATGCGTGCTGTACGGTTCTCAACTGTTAGCTAAGCAAAGCGAAGCATCATAAAATGTAAAATACTGCGATGTCATTAAAGAATGATGCTCTTACAAACAAAGAAGTACATTCGACATGGTTGTAGATCTGTACATTTAGTTTGCTCAAACATTGCGCATAAACAACCAATCAAGACACTGAATAAACTCTATTTGAATAAATAGTTATGAGACTCAAACACGGTGTTGTATTAGATGTCAACACATAAGGCTGTAATAGGAGGTTAATAATGTGGGATTTTAAGAGAGAATAAATCAAGTGTAAGATGTAAACCTGCTGTTAGTGAAGAGACAACTTGGAACAAGCAGGAGAAACCTAAATAACGGCTGGATTCTTACCGCATCATCAGTAAATGTTCTGAAATTGAACTGCTATAAACAGTGAGAGAAAGACAGACAGAAATGTGATGAATAATTTCACAGTGATATCGACGATAACATCGCTGCACAAATGTGAAGTAACATAGCTAAAACAAAGCTTTTGACTTCTCGATAAAGAGACGATAAAAACGTCAACAGGCACGTACCATTAATATAACAGTGAACTATTTTCTTCAGTTTTACCGAAACTTAAAGTTAAGACTTTTAACTAATGCCTGAACCACAGGGAAAATAAGACAGTCCTTGAGTGGGTTATTTATTGATCTCTCACTAAAGCCTAATGACAGAGGAAAGCAAACGTGCACGTATGTGCAGACAGAAACAGTCACGCATTAACCAGATGATATTTAATTCATTTAAAATGCTCGTGCAAATATTTTCCATCACAGCTGAACAGCAGAACTGGATTCTGCTGACAGTCAGAGAGCTCGGAGGATGGCAGTGCACTGAAGACAAACTCCAGTTTTCACACCAACAGGCTGCCAGACTGGACAACACTACATCACTCTCATTATATTCAAGCACGATGGACCAGTTTTTCCAGTACACTGGAAAAAAAACAGATATAACATCGCATGGGATACATGTTCAGCTGACAGACCTCTTATTCCTATGTCTTGCCGCACAATGTCTCAGGACATATTGTTTTTCTTCTCCATGTGAACGAGTATTTTGGTGGAAAAGGGTAAGCGAGTTGAGAACCGTACAGAACGCATCACATTTCTTCTGTTTCGAAAGGCGGAAATATATAAACCCCCCTTTCGAAACGGTCTAAATAAAATTTCAAGCTGTGGTTAAAAGACAAAAGAATTCAAATTAGGCTTTGGCGTGCAACCACACAGGCGTTTGGATTAGATATCATAATTAAATGAGATTAAATGACCAGCATCTCCTGTGAGATTTACATAGTCTCAAGCTGCCATACCTCACACACAGACAGACAGACAAGCACGAAACATTTCTCCTGCTAATTTAACAACGCTGGTGTTGAAGCATTTAAAACAACCTTGAATCCAGACTCTTAGCACAACTGCAGCAAACTACAGAACCAACATCAATCCAGAACCCACCCCTTCATTATCATGGAAATCACAAAACAACGCGTTTAATATTTCAACCTGTCAATTCAGTCCCCTGTTGAGTTTCTACAATTTACATTTTTAACAAACTGTGAGAACAGACAGGTGAGAGAGTGATGCATTTATTTAGATTTTACATTTCTCCACTGTAAAATCTCTTTTCTCAGAACAAATCTGCCAGTTAGTGCGAGTAAGGAAGAAATGTCTGCATATGTGCATATGAAGAAATAATTGCAAATGCAATTAACAAGCCGAGAGGGGAAAAGCTTCTAATTTAATTCTACACACCCATCCTTGACAATTACCGAGGGATCTGAGCACAGTATTTCTTGCGCATTAAAGACCCATTGAAAGTAAGAATGACAAAAGAGCGAGACTTAACTGAGACTGAGTGTTTAATTGCAGGCAGGGCAATTTTGCAGTTGCAATCCCACCATTGCATGCTGTCATCCGTGTAAAAGCAAACAGCCGATGGTAAATGAGACATGCTCCTCTGTGACGCATAAATGCGACAGTCTGCATTTGGAATATCTGCATGTTAAATTAATGACAAAATGACATCCATCTGTTGCTCTGGAGCACGCTTGTGTGCTGAGATACACGGCTTTAGTTGTACCCAGGAAATGCATGTTTTGCTAATGTCATTCTGGCGTTTTATTTTACAAGACTTCTTTAGAAGAATTGTTTGCCAGATCTCATAAGAAGAAACGAAGCAAACAAACAACGGTGTGTTTTCACCTGTATAATTGCTGGCTCTTGCCAGTCCTCCATGAGAGAAGGAGAATTGGCTTATATAGCAGTACTCCAGTATCCCTCATGCAAACGGTGCAGCATCATCCCAGATGGCAGGCGTTATAATCGCCCGAACTCCAAATCGACATTTTCACAACCTCCTAAATATTTGCATGCACTATTAATTCCAGAAGTGCTTCACATAAAAGCCAAAAATACACACACAGTGTTGCCATTGGTGGCTTGGCCAGGCATCACAGCTATCAGTCTGACCTCATCAACAGAGTCAAAACAAATATACATGCTCTGGTGAAACATGAAGCGCTAGCGATCAATCAGAAAACTAGCACATGAGAGGTGACCTTTATTAAAGAAACACAGTCCTTCAAAAACACAGAACCTCTCAATTACTGAAGTAACATGACAATAAACATTGTGGAGCTTAAACAAACATAAACATCCACAACATCGAGTTTATTTCGGATCAAACGGCACCATGCCAAGATTCTTCTTTGTATTTATGTTTGTCCATATTTTAAACCTAATAATATGTATATCAACACAATGAAGCGTTAGTTTAAAGCATTATAACACTAACATTTTAATTGAAATGCAGTCAGAAAAACAATATCTTAAGTAGACTAACTCAAACTTTTACGATCAAGATACTGCTACCCATTTAGAAAAATTGCATCACCCATGCCAGCTTTTAAAACGATGCCATTATAGCTATATTATCAAAGGCTCTCCTAACTCTCCTCCCAGAGGTTTGGTGAAAGAACTAATATAATGTAAACTTGGTCACAAGGATTAGCATGCTAAACCCTGGCCCACAACTCTTTGCCTCATCACCCTTCCCACAGAAAACAACTAATATTTCCTGTTTCTACTAAACTAACTGTACTGCTATCCCTCAAAGCTGTTTTTATCCTCATCAAACTAAAAATGGAATCTATGCCAAACAAGGTCCATAGCTTAGTACCTGCAGGGCCTGAACCAGCTACCTTATGGCTCCCAGCTCAAACACCATACCACCCATCAAGTCCTCTATAGAAGTTCATATAACAACACATTATCAGTTCTCATAAGAAAGCAGGATAAAACCATTTCCTCTGGTTAAAAACAACATCATCTTCCACATGGCTGAGAGGAAACAGCAGGTTAAAGGGTTCCTCTGTGAGACACTTGAGAACATAAGAGTCATGTTTCAGAAATTAATTAACTTCGCATGATGAAGACGACTCTCACTGCGACCGGGGTGTGTCTGGACCACCACCAGGCTGTTATTCAACTCCCCATCGTTGTTCTCGCAGCCTTCAGCCATCTCGCATGCTGCACACTCCTATTCTGATATAATACTGCCCTGACACACATTCATTTAAACCAATAAGTGGCAAAAAGAATCATGTTCTCCAGGAATATACACACTCATTTCATTCATTACGTTCCGGCGAATATAAACATCAGGCTGAATTCTCCCACTACAGCTGGAAGCAACAACTGGTTTTGGAGATATCCCAGCAGTGATAGCTGGGCAAACAGCTTGATAGTACCCCAAAGTATTCACAGCAACCACTCTGACAAATTTCACTCTGAAAATTCCTCGTGTTAAGATAAAGGGCAATGTATTCTGATTAGAGACCAGACAAACCCAAAACAAAAACAGTCTGCATGTATAGAAGGGCAAGCAGTGGGAGATGTTCATTACAGTGGAGCAGGTCTGCTAATGAGATCAACACACCCCAGCACTGTAAGCCATCAGCCTGCTCCACCTCAGCCAACAGATGGTGGGCTGACCACCCACAGTGAAGCAGAATGAAAGAAAGCTGATTATAGGGAGTTATAAAATACAGTCCGTGGATACCCGTGAATGAACAAATGTAAACACATTTCAATGTTTTAATTCAATTTTATTTTATTTACATAGCACTTTTTACAACGTCACATTGCTTTAAAGCAGCTTTACGTATAAATATTTTTTACATATTAAAAACCGCGTTCTCCAAATTAGCTTTACATATTAAGGGATACGTGTATAAAAAGTACAACCCTCCTCTGTTAGAAAAGCAATGACAGATCTAAATGAGCACGAGTGTGAAATCTCTTTCGCACAAAACCTCTTTAAAAAGATGGTGCGAGTCTTTTTAAATTCACGCAAATGGCTCGGCTCATTAAAACATCCACAGTAACAGCATCCGATACAGCGTTAGCACTTCAATGCAACGGCCCCTGAATGCAGTGAGATCTATTAAAACCACTTTTATTTTGGCAGTCACTTCGTTAGAAATGAGGCTATTCTCCACTCCACTTAAAACCTCAGAAATGAATTCCAACCAGGGTTTGATGATAAGGATCAGTACCGTATGAGCGAGGTCTGGGCCAGTGCTGCGTTATAATAGTTCAGTTTGTTGAGCGTACAGAACACAACTGATCGAGCAGATACGCAAGGCCTGTTTTTCAAACATACATCGCTGAATTCAGATAAAGACACATGAAAGTAAAACTGATGGATTGAAATGCTCACACGCTGTCTGAAAAACACATCTAAATGGGGCTTAATGCAAGTTCGATTTTTTATTTACGGAGTTTTTATTTTTAAGGGAACTGTTTCTTTAAGACAAATACGAAAGAAAAGCCTGCTGATTCCCTTTGAAGTGTCGATCACTTATCTACCCTACCGATAAATTAAACACCAAAACGTGTGGGCCACAGACATAAAAACACACTGCAGGAAGCCAAACAGCATGAGTGATGTCACAGATTCGAGAAACTGGCAGGGGACTAGTTTTGGGCCAAGTGCACAAACACAAACAAACCTCACGAACACAATCCTCAGCCATACAAACAGAAACTTTTCCAAAGTTTGGCTACAATGGCGGCGAAGTTAATTGGAAGTTTATTGTTTTATATGTGCGAGTTTCATATGCTTCAAAGATAATAGCTATACAAAGCAGAGCAACAGAGCGTGTGAGTGTAAGTGTGTGTGTCTAAAGAATTGTACGTGTATGTGTCTGTAGAACCTGCTATTGTTTGACATGTTTGACATGCACCTCTTTTTTCTGCATTGGTAAAAATGTTCCCCCAGTGTAATAAATGTCATTTGCAGTTATTGGAAAGTCCTCGGTTTCTCCTGTAAGGGTTTGAAACAGAAGAGGTGAATAGAGGAGTAGAGGAATAAAGATATAAAACTGACAGGTGAGATTTGAGCCAATGTAAAAGCAGAACACACAAAAACCGAAAGCAACATAAAATAGCTGCAGTACAAAGGCCAGCTAACACAAACATGTACATTACAGCATGAAAAGAGGGGTGGGGTGGTTAATGAAAGGTGGCAGGCGGTCTGACAAACCGAAGGTCACGCTAAAGTATTACTTGCAGACGCATGAATGCCTAACAAATTCCTCCATTGATACTTTGCAAGGAGAGGTTACTAAAATCAATCCACTAGCACCTCAGCAGAGGTGAGAGACGCTAATCAAGTCAATTGCAGTCCATTAGACTCAATCACACCCACCTGCTAGTGATTGTCTTAACCTTGGATGTCAAGAGCGGAGCGGCAGTGCGGCAACTGGGTTCAGTGCGCAGACACCACGGACAGCTGTCAGACTACCAGCCCAGTCTCTGCACTCACAGGGGCAGAGTGAGGGGTGTATATCGAGTGCGAGTGTATATTCGATGTGTGAGTTACAGCCTAAAATAGACATTTCAGATGAGAGCTGATATGCAGTAATATAAACTGGACTCTTAAATCTGAAAATCTACAGCTTTCCTGTGACAACAGCAGGAATGTGACAAACATAAATATTAATTCAAACATGCTTTTAAGTGTTAAAACAGTTGACACGATCCATAAAGAAACGGTTACTGTAGGCCTAACAGCTAACTGGTATACTCTACCTAAAGCAGCAGTACAATTCCTAACCGGACACTTTTTCATTTAAAATTCAAGGACTTTAGGGGTTACCTTTAAGTTACGGGTTAGTGATTGACAGGCAGATATTGACCAGACGCCATAGTGTCGGAAAGGGACGTGTGTTTAAAGTTAAAAAGTTTTCCTTACAGTAAGGGGCAGCAAAAGCATGACAATTTCATTACAACAGAGAGCTACAACCGATGAAAAAAATAACCGTCAGCAAATTTGTAATCTCACCTTTTGAAGCCAAAGAATTTTGTCATGTTAAATTACGGAACAGTTGCCAGATGCCAACGGCCTCTGTAAATTACGATAAAAGTGTAAAATGTCGCTTTACATTGGGTTTAAAATAGGGTTCGAAAACATCCCATTTGTAGACATTCCCTGGTAAATACTTTCAGAGTTTTCATCATAATTTCTTTCAATTTCATAAGTTCTTACTCAGAAATACAAGCAGTAAAAGTCAGGCACGACCTGCTTTAACAGTAGTCAGAGACACTGACAACAGGTACAGAAAAACTCGTACTGCTTTGCTTTTATTTCCATCATTAAAGCAGATCCTCTGTGGGGAGCATGACTGCAAGGAACAGAATATACTAACAACAATCAAAACATTAGCAGACAATAATGCAACAGTAAGCCCACACAATCCCCTTTCATCCCCTCAAAGAAACATATTCACAACGCCAACAATGCTTTTAGTTTTAACTGCACTATTTAGGTGAGGGATTCAGTAAAATATATTTAATTGTCTCATTATTGGCAGGCAAAGGTACAAAAAAATTAATTAGCAATATTCTAATAATGGTTTTATTACTCGACTAACTGGTTCAGAATGAATACCTATCTGGTCTTTTACCTGTGCACATACCTGGTGAACACTTAAATTTTACTATAAAACCTCAGAATTTCAACAATATTCTGCCAGGCAGAACAAAGACCACAAAATCAGGTAAAAACAAGGTGACAGAGCCAAAGCATGTTCACGAATCTTTTGTTGGGCTAACATGTCACCATCTCATGTGCATGTCTGCTGATCCATGTGTCTTCATTTGCATCTTCCTCATTCTGCGCGTGGATCTCATCCAATCTCCAGGTTTGCGTCCGAAGGGCGATGTGGTCTGTCAGGAGGTAGAGGGGAATTGACTGGGTTGACAGCTGGTCTCAACAGATACAGCTGGGGTCGGGATAAAGAGCCAAAGGCAGGTTCAGAGCTGCATAGCAATCGGTGCACCAGGGGAGTGACAGATGGGGCCAAGGGGTCAGAAACAAGGGAGAAAGACACCATTCCGAAACCATATCACACATCAGACCTCATCTTTTCTTCGCTCTCTGTCGTGTCACTTATTCTGGGACACACTGTGTAACAGGAGTTCTGTGGGCTTGCTCAACGTAAAGGTCTCATCAAAGAACACAAGCGCGAGGAACCCACCATCACCGCCATCAACACAAATATTGCTCCACCACTCTTGCGTTGCTCCTGCTTTGGCGCACTGTTGCCATGGATACAAGAAACAATCTGTTTCAGTGTGTACGAGTGTGTGTGTGTGTGTGGCAGAGAAAGTGGTTTTCATAATGCCAGTCATGACTGCTCATGCGGTAGCTGCTAAAGTCTCTCTCTCTCTCTCTCTCTTTTTCTTTTCTTTCTCTCTCTCTCTCTCTCTTTCTCTCTCTCGCTCGCTCTCTCTCTCGTGGACTTTTTTCCTGCACAGTTAGTTGCCTAAGAATTGCATTGAACCTGTACTTGCAGTGCACCGTCTCTGTCTTATTATGTTTGCCTATAAGGTTCTGAATTTTCACAGTGATGTAAATGTAATATCCATCCTCATTGTCATAATCTTCATTCTAAACCTGCTCTTTCAGTCAGTACAGCAGAGTAAAGTGCTGAGTTTACATCACCAACACTAATTACTGAAAAGCCTATGAAGATGCCAAACACAATACAATTTGTTTGAGGTTTGCAGAATCCCACATGCAGGTGTGGGAAGGATGCATTTTTACAAATAAAAACATGTATTTTACTGTTGGAAACATGCAATAAAAAGTAAAAATGGGCAAAATGTCTGGAGTCTATTTCTGAGGCTGAATTTGGAAAATTCGTATTGTAACAGTAGGCTCTAAGTCTGACAGATTTAAACAAAGGCAGAAACACTGTGCAGCTCTCAGTAAACATTCCTAAAATCTTGTACTATTGTTGCGGAGATTAAATTTGAATTCTGTCTCCTTGCGAAAATCACGAAATGCCTTTCTCTCTCTTTGACAATATTTTGAAAGACAGAGGAGAACCAAGGCTGACTCACAGGCAGCACACCTTCAGAAGCCTGAACCAAAGTATTAAAACTGTGTTTTTGCAGCAGACAAGGAAAGGCTATACATCCTACATAGCGCGCTACAGTTGGAAGAGACAACGTCCTGCTGGCCTCGACGACAGCTTCACTTTCAGTGCACTTTTCACCACACCAGGTAATAAGTGCGTTGCCAAGGGAAACAAGCTATCACAACTTAGAAAGCTACAGGTGTAGAACGTTTGACACTGGAGTGACTCGAGCTGAATATGTAAATTAGCTTTCAATACAGATTAACACAAAAACAGAGACAACCGGGGGGATAAAAAGATGAGGAAAATTGTGCATAATTGGGCTGGCCTTTATGGCTGCACTTATTTTTCTCTGGCATTGTTGCTCGGCGCGTTTCAAAAAGGCCAGATTCTTTTCATTTAGAGGAGTCAAAAGTTACCAGCACCAAATAAGGAACATATTGTAAAAGAGAAACAATTATTGTCAGCTTCCAAAATTGCTTCTTCAACATTCTATTCAATAAACCCAGTGTTGCCATTTGACCTTATAAAGACACCAGAGGCGCCTCTGTTGCAACGTCTCGCCTCTCCGATGATAAATGCAGCCCTCTGTCTCACCCTAGGGCACCATATAGCCTCATACTCTTTCTTTGGACTTTTCTCTTTGCTCCTTTTTTTCTGTTACTAATATTAAACCGACCCTCATGTGAGGATGTCTTGCCAACAGCGGCAACAGTCACAAGCACTCCAGACTGACTGTGACATTCAGACAGAGTTCCGATGTTACAAATCTCAATCAACACGTTCAGCGGTTCCGCAGTGATGTCTCGTCTGCCCGTCTCTGTGGGAACATTTCAGGTTAAGCTGCTGACAGACTCCTGCACTCCTGGAGAGAGGAGGAAGAGAGAGGCAGGGGGCTGTCAAAACAGCAGGCGAATGAAAGCTGGTAAAATCCATCGAGTGGTTTTGGCACTAGATATATAACACAGAGGTGCTGATTTCTCATATTCCCTCTTTTCACCCTCAAATCTCCTCATTCAGTTTTGTTTGTTTTGTCCTCCCCTTGCATGTCCACAATAGAGAAATCCATCTGACATTTTAATTGCTGGTAATGAGAGTTGTTTGTTTGACCTCTGACCTGTTGTGTCCCATCGTTGGTGCAGCATTGTGGGCTGCGTTGAAATCCATTTCTCTCCATTTGCATGCTCTCTTGCTCTGTCTCTACCTTACTGGAGAAAGATGGGGAAGCTGAACGTTGCGCTTTCTGAAGAGTAGCCCAGAATGTCCCCCAACAAATTTAAACACTTGCTCTGGCGATTGCACCTTCCTGGCTCAATTGAGCAGTCTATGACACATCCAACACAACTTGCAAAAGGTTCATCAGAATCTCTTTATTAATAGGGGACTAAATGAGCTTTTGAGCTTGTCATGCAGTTCCAAGATGATTTTGCTCTCAGTGGGAATATACAGGCCTAACCGGAGTTGCAGATCCTTTTTCATGAATTGATACTTTAATATCTTAATATGGAGCCAGTGAAAACATCTACTCTTTTCTTATGAGCTTTTTATTTGCTTTATGAGAATAATTTTAAAACAATTACTTTAAAAAATGGGATTTAGGATTATATAATAATAATAAATAATAATAATAGCAAAATCATAAACATTAAGTAGAAAACACAAAACAGACGTGCCCATGAAAGCATATGAAATTTTAAGGTGTTTACAACGTTCTTGAGTCCTTGAAATGAGTTTTGTCTCGTTGCTCTTATTTTGTGGTTTTATTGTGCCACCTACTGTTGAATGAGCGAGCGTGCTTCATATGGCCAAATTATTCAACGCTCTTATGTTGACAAAACATTCAACATTTCAAATGCATCGAGTCCACAAATTCGGAGTCTGTAACATCTATCAGGGCTAACAAATACTTTTAAGGGAAAAAATCTGGAAAAAAGTACAGTCTACAGACAGTTGTAGTATAGTCATCTATTTCCAAACATCCTTTGGGATCGCAAATATTTAATTCATGCCCAGTAACTAGTGAAAGGATGAAAAAAAGTGATTTTGTAACAATGAATTAAAACATTTTACAAAGCACCCTAAAGAAATATTACTTTTAAACGAATTTCTACATTGGCCAGTTAACCCATAAGATATATAGAACAGAATTAAGGTAGAATGTCATTTAGACTCACTCAGATCAATAAATACTACGCAGATTCCTTTTGCGTCGCGGTTCGGTATCAACCTCCTACAAACAGCGAGTATAAATAGGACCTAGTACCTGCATCTGCTGGTTTCCTCAGAGGAAAAGTCACAATACATCTGACTAAGAGAAAAATGCCGAATCGACATTTAAACAGTGCAGACTGTATTAAGTCAAGCTTTCATTCTACATAAACAATCGACATGAGATCAACAACTGATATATCATTCATTTTAAAGAGAGACAAACTACAGAAGACAACACTCAGCATGGTCTCACACCTTAATATTCACACCTTCAAGGCGCACCTTCAAGACAACAAGGGCTCATTCTGATAAAGTAATGCACTATGCACTACGCCTGGCACTCCATGAGCACAAATACAACACATCCAGTTATTTGGAAAAAACACTTTAGAGTTCATACATTTTTCAACAAATGGCCCGTTTATGGAGACAACACAGAAAACACATTGACTCTCTTACAGTACAGTACAGTTCTTGTGTGTTGTATCTGCTTCTGCAGACTCTCTCTCGTAGTCAAAAGTCAACGGAATAACTGTGAATACGGAAACACAAAAATGATTTATCTTTGTAAGATTAACTGGCATGACATTTTGCAACTTGAGACAAAAACCTGTAACCGTATACAGAATAAGATCCTCAGGATCTGTCTGTCACATCAATTATTGTTATGCTTCGCCTAAAACACATTTAAAAGACAGCCGTCGTATTGTCAATGTGACAGGCATCTTAATAACCAGCCATCTTACTGAGAACAACAGAGCAGATACACACAGTCTTGTCTTGTACTATTATCACATAACCCAAATAATCCGAGATAACACAACCAACAATCCTTCACTCAAAGCTATCTGGTTTACATTTACACACTATAGCAAACATCTAATTAACTTTTAACGTTGAGGTTATTGTGGCACAGTGGACATTTTTAAGCATATTTTTGAATATATAACACTGTACAGACATACGCATCTATAAGCGACCGTCTACATTCATTTGTACTACGGGCCTGACAGCTGACGTCACGTGAGCTGCGCGGAGACATCATTAATGACTGCATGAAGTAAACTATTAGAAAAGAGACATGAGAAATTAAATATATGTTCTCACGTAGGAAACAAAATACTCACAAACTTTCTCTCGCTGTCATCGCCGCTTAAAAAACCGTACGACGACATTCCTGCTCCAAATCCCGTTTTCCGTTGCACTTCATTCCCTCTTCCTTCAGATGGAGGGTGATGGTAATTTTCCTTGTCCAGCTGGCGCGTTACCTATATTTCTACAAAGGCGTTTAATTCTAGTTATCACCCCGTTTAAAACCTCCAAAACATCCAGGTGCAGCAGAGCGACTTTATTCCAATGATTTTTGGGTATTTTAACGCATAGTTAAATTTTAACGCAAAGTTAATCTTACACAGAAATGTCATTACCGGCGTTCCGAAACTCCCGCGTCAGATACGGCGCGAAGCAGCCAATGAACGCGTTGTCTTGAGAGTCACGTGGTGTCCGAGTTGCTACTGAATATTCCCGAGGAAAGATGATTCCCTTCTGTGTTTATGGAATTGTGGGATCACGTGACATCTACGCTTGTAATTGGCTACAGTATTCGCATATTTGATTTCGCTGTTATATTGATTATTATTATTATTATATTGATATTATTCAATGTTCATGAATATATTGTTATTATTTATCAATCACGTATATATTCATATATACTCTTTGAAAAGCATTGAAATGACATTCAACACTGTTATGTCTTCAGTAAGATATCTTTAGTTTTTACTATTTTGACACGCTTAAATTAAATTTGACAGCACTCCCACGAACAGCACATTTATTCACCACTCAGTAGACATCGTCTTATCTCTGTACACGCAATATAGATTCTGTAAGCATATACTCTTTCTATAATACAGTAATCGTATACACAAATATACACCGTTTAAAATATAAACTTGTTCCAAAGTATAACATAAACCATGATTTCACCATGTAGCGTTTCACTGAGGCAGAGTCCACACAAGTTATTATCTATGATGAGTGGAGCACAGGCAACAACAAGCGAGGGGAGTGATGTGGAAGAAGTTTTCTTTAAGACATCCTGCTGGGCTGGGCTGGATTATTCTCTTTGGATCATCATCTGGACACTGTCTGTCTGTTCTGAAACAGCATCACGTTTTTGTTCCTCTTAAAATAACACCGTGTTGTTATTGTATGGTCGTATGGCACATTTAAAACCGTCTCTGATCATGTGCATTTTTGAACATGTCCAACAGGAAGTATTGTGCAAACACACTAACAGTATCTCCTCCTTAACAAACCCATTTGCATAATGTCGCATTAAAAACGCAGAGGTGCGCACGCTCCTGTTTCCACACGTTCGGACGCGCACCGTAAGACAACATGCTAATTCACATGCATGCTTTCTCAGCTTCACCCAATCTCACTTTGAGTCTCTCTCACTCATGCACACACACAGCCCAGCCTTCCCGAATCATCCTACACCTGCGATATAATCTGCATATTAAAACTGGGAGATCGGGACTGTTTGGACAACGGGCTTCCAGAGGAGAACGGACTCCCAGGGGAAAGGAGATCTTGGCTCTTTCCTGCTCGCCCGAGACGATCCTCTTGCAAGCTAATGGCTGACACAAAGTGAGCCCTCTCTACACTGAGACTTCCCAGAGACAGGCTATCTGTAGGCCCCGATGAACCATTCAGTCCTGTACAGTCGAGGGACTTGCTCGAAGACGTGCTGCCCGTTTTGGACGGTGGACCGGCAAATGGAGGGACGTAATGGGGATCCAGAAACCTTCGAGGAACGCTGGGGCTCGGGCTGCGACTGCTCTCTGCTGTGCGGAGGCTGACGGCAGGAGGAGGGGACTGGTGTCGTTGGTGAAGGCTTCGGAGGGCGGCTCTAGTGTCGGCCGACGTGCTCTCTCTCTGCCTGGCTCCTGGATCCCGGGACGGTCGGACGCCTGTTATGAGCCAGTCGCGTTTCACACTGCTGGGCTGGCTGCTGCTGGAGGCCCCAGAGGAGAAACCTTCATCTGGGTCAAAGGAGTCCTCTCCACAGCTCAGGCCATCTGCATCTACACACAGCGGGTGGCAGACAGAGAAAAATGAGTCAGAGATAGAGAAAAGCAGGATTAACTAGATTTGCATTTCCTGAAGGAAATTCCAGTGCTTGCAAGACAGCAGAGGAATAGTATTAAAGTTTTACGTGAGCTTAGGTGCGGGTGTATGCGATTCATATTTTGGATCTTGCCGTTGCCATGACAATCAGCACACATGTTTGTGTTTATTCTCATGCACAGCTGATAATCAACACAACACCATCTTTGCAGTGTAAAGGCTGCGGGATAGTTAATGTGAGAAACAGATAGTATGGTAATGATCCAAGTATGCAGTTCACTATCCAGCTGTAAGAATGCAAATTATGCATGTAGGAATGCATAATTTACAAAGCAATTTCTATCTTTACATTATTTTGATTAAAAATCCATCTAAATTTAATTTTATGTCATTATTTGCTTACTTAAATTTGTTCACCTTTTGGGTACAAGTTTAGGTTCAATTGTGTGTGATGTATGTATGTATACTTAGTATGCATACCCTCTCGTTTCCAGCGCAGTCTGCGAATGGAGGCAGCAGTGACAGCTGCCTGTGAGACGCATCTTCCAGCAGGCGTAACTTCCACTTCCAGAAGGTTCCGTGAGCCCTCTGGAGGCCGCGACGGAAGCGAGCGACTAATTGCATTTGCCACCTGAGGATTAGAGAACCTTGTAACACAGTAATATGTACACTAATTATAATTTAAACTTTATTATTAAAAGACTTAATGAAACATAAGAAGCATTTGTGCTTCACTGCCCTCTAGTGGCAAATACCACAACTCTCCCTTCACCAGCTCAGTTTATTGTAACAAATGTATTTGACAACAAGGTAGCATGCAGACCGGTGATGAGTTTTACCAGTAATGGCTGGGCATAGAGGTCTAGCTGTGCTCTGTACAGGATGTCATCCAAAGCATCCCTCCCCAGATCCCACTGCCCATTATAACTGAATTAATGAGAAACAGCATAATCACGCAGATGAGACCATTAGCACATCACTTCAACAGTTAATTAATTAATAACAGATAAAAACACACTAAATTTGCTTCTTGTTACTTTTTTATATGCATCTAAGAAACTATCAAAAACTTCACAACATAAATAGTGACAATATTCGATTTTTTTCTGTCTCAAATAAGTCTCTTTGGAAATCAAAATGGTCCCTAGTAGCATGTGGTATTGGTAGAACAAGGGAACGGTTCAAGAACCTGCTATTATTCAGAACCGGTTCCAGACTCATTAAAAGCAGACATGTGATGCAGCGCTCTGAAGATCTCAGTGAACTTACATGGCATGATAAACCGCAGTCAACATCTGCACCATAAACTCTGCGTCCAGCCGCATGCGGTTGCACGACTCCTTCCATGACTTCAGCTGCTGCCGTGGGTAACCGCTTACGCACAGCCTGAGAACCAGAGACGGGTCATTGAACGATGCTAATGACTTGCTTATTTGTATGTCTTTATGCTAATACTGTGACCCTCCACAGAAACCCTTTGCACTCTCTCTCTCTCGAAATCAATATTCTGTTTAATTATTCCCCTTCTGCCACTTCCACTAAAAAAACTCACAGCCGGCGAGACATTTCAGAGAGTGA
This sequence comes from Botia almorhae, assembly GCA_036877575.1. Taxonomy (NCBI): domain Eukaryota; kingdom Metazoa; phylum Chordata; class Actinopteri; order Cypriniformes; family Botiidae; genus Botia; species Botia almorhae. Next base: position 17,136 of record JAZGTJ010001127.1, on the reverse strand, counting down.
CAGTCAGACAGACAGTCAGAGAGATAGACAGACAAGAAGCACACAAAGACAGGCAGAGATGCTCTTGTGTCGTCAGCATCTTCTCTCTCTCGTACCGTGAGCTCATTCTGCAAGCTGATTGGTGGGATGACGCAGGCATGTAGACCACGGCTGAATTGTAGCAGAGCATTAAAAAAGACAGCACCTCAAATCTGCAGGGAAACACACACACACACACTGCTGTTATATAACCCCACTGACATCTGCATAATGTTGGCATCGACAAATCAGACGGTGATACATTTATGAGTCAGCTCATGTCGGCCTGTGTCTAGCTGGTGAAACAGCTAATAACAAATCACATTCATAAATCTCCAGCAGGCATATCATTACACAATCATTTCTCTATCATTTAGGTCATTCTCTATCATTAGGTAAAAAAACATTGCTTTTTTACGTAAAAACAACATGTTTTTGGAACGTTTTTAAAAAAAGATTCCGTTTTTTAGGCGTTGTACTACCGTTATTACTCAGTTACAAGAACATTATTCAAACATTTTTTAATTCTGTAAGGTTTTAAAATGTTAAACTACTAAGGATTTTGATATTTAAATAATAACGTTAAAAACATTCTACATTCTACCAAGAACATTCTTTGAAACGTTATCTCAACGTCTCAACATTATCAGAGATGTTTGCAAGAACATCTTTGATAACGTTGAGAAAACTTGTGGAGAATGTTAGCCAATATTCTGATAACATTCCCTGGTTTAGCCTACTGAAAAAGAAACAGCTGAGTCACGCCAACAGAAGCACCCAGCAGGAAACAGCACACTCAGTTAAATGACCAGATACATTTCAAACATCAAAACTAGTTTTGCCTCACAAGCATGAACAACACAAGGACAAACGCACCTGTTTTGTGACGTGAAAGTCTCTCTCTGAGGAAGCAGACCGCTGTATACCACACGGATGAGGTCGTGCTGGTTCAGAGCGCCCTCAGTTAAAGCCATGGACCCCAGGCTAGATGGCTACATAACAATCAGTGTTAATTATTAGTTCATTTAATGCAAATCTCTTACCTAAAAACAGTAACACTTCAGTATATATTCCCAATTTCTACCACACATTTTGTTTATATATATATATATAACATTTTGCTTAACTTCTGATTTGATACCAGTAAAGTTTGACAAGGTAGATTAGCCCCACATTAGCCCCTGTTTCCCGTAACAGGGAAATGAAACAACATCTAAGCAGACATAATCTTTATTGATTAGACACAGATCCCAGCTGCATCTGAGGCTCTGAGTCTATTGAAGACCTAATAAAATAGTTTCTATTGTACTTTACGTCATACCTCGTGGTATATGGAAGGCTTGGAGAGGGACGGTATAGTGAAAGACAACAGCCTGCCATTTCCTTTGCCGTCCACGATTTCCTGTACACAGGAGAATAGAAGGCATGTCACATGAGAAAGCACACAGCACATGTTATGTGTAGACATGGTGTGGTTGCCACAGAAACAACTCTAAAACACATAAATCCCTCACCAGGTTATAGATCCCCAGCAGTAGTGCTTCAACACAGCCGTTGCGGTAGCGCTCTCTGCTGGCCGAGTGACGCATGTACACCCAGATGAGTTCAGGCAGGAACTGCAGAGTAAACTGACGCAAACCCACCTCTGAGCTCCTGTATAACTCAAACAACTGATGACACACCGGAGCCAGCAGCTAGAGACAGAGGCACAACAAAACAGACAGTGACACAAAGTGAAGGAGACGCCTGGAACGGGATACAGGTGGCAGGAGAAACGTCTCTCCAGCGCAACATAAATAATTAAACCAAAGACAACGAAAGTGAAGGAGCTGAAGGGAGAATAAAGAAAGCGGCAGACATAACAACGCACAGACGTAACAAACAACACAAACAGATCATGACAACCTGAAATCATAACAGGCTCTTTAACCTACGAAACCCAACAAAATGTTGCTATTCGTCATACAACAGAATTACAATGAATGCATTAAACTCTCATTAAAGAATTCGTGTGAGTCAATATGATGACTGAGGAATCATATTGTGAGGAACACATGTTGATCTGTTACTCCCACAAAACTAGTAAATGCACCAATTACTTGTGTATTCATTCGTTCCTCATGTCATAAGGGATGACTTGAGATGAGTAAATGATGAGAGTGAATGATTATTTTCAAAAATATCTCTGTTCTTAGTGTGCATGACTCAACAATGACCGTTTATCTACATTACAAACAAATGATTTCATAATCTTTCATATGACTTTTCTTTCCTGCTGATGTAACCAAGGTCATACGGGCGGAAAAAATATGAAAAAATAATCATATTAATGCCCAATTGTTATGGTTTTTGACCAATAAACAAAGCCCCACCCTGCATTATTTCTGACTGAATATTCTGTGTCATCTGTAAACGTTAACACTATCAACACACGCTTTCTTAAAAAATCTTTCCCCAACAAAAGACGTTTGACAGGAAAATACCCAGAATGCTCCTGGATAACACACATGTAGCCTGCAGACAGAGTATCAAACTCTTCTGTGTACCTCACTGCTGGGCTGCTGCTGTATGACGGCATAAAGAGCCGGTATCAAAGCTTTCTTCAGACACAGGCGCTCAGCGTAGCCGGAGATCTGCTCGTCAGGTAACGTCTACAGAGAAGAAACGATGGCTGGAATGAACCTGAATCAGCCTGAAACTGAATTACCTCAGAGACTGAAAATGGTCCTCCATTATGTTCTAAGATTCCAGAACCAAATGTGGTTAATGGGACAATCAGAGCACTTGGGAATGAAAACGGGACAGAGCTATTTTTAAACCGCAGTATTAGATCCAGCATGAAGGTCAAATGTCTCACCTTGAACTCTGACAGCCACTCCTTCACCACTCCACGTTCAGAGCAAATCATGGTCCTTCTGAGAAAGAGAGAAAGGGATGAGTAGACCGAGTAAATTGATTTATATGCACCGATGTATGTATGCATATGTATATATGTAGCTATATGTGTTTACGTGTGTGTGTTTATGTATATATAGTGGATCCAAAAGGCTAAGACAACATTGAAAAGCTGGAATCTATAATCACGTTTATTTAAATAGGATTTGAAACCTTTATAATTAAAGCTGCAATCTGTAAGTTCTTCCTCTCTATCGCCATCTCTGCTCGAAACAGAAAACTGCAGGTCACTTTACCTACTTTTCTTTACATGCTGAAGTTAAATGAAGCCAAAACAATTTTCCAGGAAAAACAGACCTGACGGCTTAAATTGTAAATCATTATTATAAACGTACAGTTGCAAATCTACAGTAAGGAGACAGTTGTAAACACTGATCTGTCACACACTTGCTCAGTAACTGATTTTTCTTTATTTTTAACCCAAAAAGTTATGGATTGCGGCTTTAAAAAAAAAGAACAATTTCTAGGTCACTAATCTGGTTCGTAACACTGCCTGTGTCAAATTTACATAAGGTCAGATTTCAAAAAACACACTTTTGAAAAACATTCTCCTGCTAGGATAACATGAATTCGCACATCTGCGTGTCATTTAATATCATTGTATTTTGTACTGACAGAAAACGTTAAAACACAAAAATGCAAAATAAAAGCATTTGAATGCATATGAAACAATGTAAACTAAAGCTTTATGGTAACGTAAATCTTTCTGTAAAACACCAGCTGTCGAAAACTTAATTTACATCTTCAAATGTTTGTTTGGTGGCTTCATGCCAGGAAGGCATTTTGAGAACAACAGAAAAGAAGGTCGGACTGTCAATCTGCGGTGCGATTTACACCACGTTATCTTGTGATTCTTAAAAAAGCAACTGTATTTTACGAACTATTATTACTTACAATCAACGCTCTGCAAGTGTTATTTTGGACCCTGCGTACAGCTCACCTGACACAGACCTGGCTCAGATATGTAGAGAAAGAGAGTTCTGGCCCAGCTTCTCCATGTCTCTTGATCGCCGGTCACACAGCCTGCAGGTAAAAGGACACAAGACTCAACTCCGACAGCCTATACACCTGCCCTTCACAGGCAGGATTACTGTTACTACGGCGACTGTGTTCTCATGTTCCAAACGGAGTGTTTGTAGAGTAAACACACGCAGGTGCCTCATTTAGGTCTTAATACGGGATGTCTGTGTTTATGCGTGTGTGTAACCCTTATAATTGGAGGCTGTGTAATTGGCAGTGTGGCAGTCGGGGATGAGAGCCCTGTTTTAATTAGACAGTGACGATGTCGAGCGCTGTGGGTTTGGAAGTGAATCTGAGAACAGATGCTTTACATGCTAAACAAAATCTGCCAGCATTCCACGTCCAGCGTGTGTACTTGAGGGATGACCTATGATAGCCCAGAGAAAGCCGCCATTAGCACTTGTAACACACTATTGTTTCTGTTTATTAAACACTTTGCTTTATGTAGATGAATTCAGCTACCTGAAGGCTGTAACTAACATCAAACAATCACGGTTGCTAAAAAAACTAAACTAAAACAACAACATCCAGATTATTTAAAGGCACAGTAGGCTACGTTTTCCCAAAACATTTTTGTTATTCTGGTTGACAGTCTCTTCACATCCTGATAGCAATTAGTAAGTAACATTGTATAAATACATTTATGTAATTATATATCCTCTGCGGAAGGCACAGGACCGCAAAACCACATCCAATCACTGCATTTGGTCAGAATGTAATGATAGGGTGTCCTACTTGACATGCAAACTATGTATTTGCATACCTCTGCGCATCATTGGAGGAGGCGTGGCTTTGAAGTGCGCTCAGAAGTGAGGGTGGGATCTTACGCTTTCAAAGCTAGGTTTCTATTGCTAGCCTCTCCGAAATTGTGTACTCTACCTTTAAATTAAAAATAATTAAAAATGAATACATTTGCAAACTCAGTAGTAAACTGGAAAAAAAATAACTGTGTGTGTGTGTTAGAAGACATCCCGAAAGCAATCTATCCAGATGCCAGTAAGCTTACTAACACTCAGAACAAATGGACACAAATCAAATCATAATGGTTATTAGGTAAAGGCAGAGATCTATTTATTCTGCTATGAACTTTATGTAACTTGCGCATGTCTTCAGTTCTTCACATCTCAGTGAATTTTATTTGTTACCACAAGCACACCGAGTCCAGGTCCAGTTTGTGACCATCAAGCTGTTTCCTCTTGCTTTTGTGCATTGTGACTCTGTTGCTTCAGTTCTGTGTAAATTTAACTTCACTGCTGACATGGCATTGTTGTTGTTGTTGTTTTTTAAATAAACAATAACTTGTGATTCTTTTAGTCCGTTCCACGCTGGTTCTGTTCTATCTTAAAGTATCTCTTCAAATGGTGTCGAACGACAATTGTTTTAGTTGACATAAAAATTCCAACACCGATCAGCAGTTACGTGCTACACTTCATCTAAAACAACATTATATAATTACCTCTGTCATTTTTTAACTCTTATTCATCAAAAAAAACATTGAATATTTTTACTTAACATTGTGGAGTAGTACAAAAAAGCTAATAGGTGAAAAACTGATTATACAAAACTGTACATATACATACATATACATATACATATACATATACATATACACACACATACACACACACATATATACACACATACATACATACACACACATTTAATTAACATAAAATCTATATGCAGAAAAACATTCTAAGACGTGTGTTGCTTTTCCAGCAAACATTTCGTTTGGTTCCTCCTGATTAGAAAATGATCTGACTGACTTATCTGTGTGTCAAACCAACAGTTGAGGCTCTGCAACAGTTTGACTCAAATATTTGAAAAATGTAGTCAGGGTGTAACACAAGCGGTCGATGCTCCCTCACAGCTACAGACCTACAGGGCCTGACCATAACATTTCCCTGCTGTGTGGATGCAGCTTTCCTGCTCTCTAACTCTTGCCAATGGGTAAGAAGCTTACAAGATTCAGTGCCAGATAATTAAGTGTATACAGTCCCCTAGGAGAGGGACGAACAGCAAGGCCTAAAATAGCCATTGTGAAAAGAGCTTAGAGCAGAGAGACACGGCGAGAGAAAACGAGAAGTGATCTTACATGAGAGATCAAAGCTATGAGCGCTAAACAAGCATTAACAAGAGATGGTCCGCTATGATCCGACTGTTGACTGCAGCAGGACACAACAGGAAGGTCACTGTTGCGTGACACTCCACATATTCTACTAAAAACACTCTCCAGTGTGTCAGACACAGGCTGTTGTGAATGTACGGCCCTACCTGCGCTGACATGTCCAGGCGACACTCCACATCTCACACAAAATCTCAACAAACGAAGTGAAATCTCTACTCACAATCAGAGTAAAGAGACACATACAAACGTACAGCTAAAAAACTTAAAGCATGATCTCAAACACACTGACTTTGTCCTTAACATTGTGTTTTGTTCAAAGGGGCAAAAGATACATCACATCACTTTCAATCTTGTCAAATTAGCCAGATGGTGTCTAATCTGGCCCGGGCAAATCTCTCTGACGGGCAGAATACAAGTCCTCGGCAAGGGTCACAAACCAGCTCCTCCGGGACAATAACAACTCTTTGTCTACGACAAAAAGCCTGCGTTGATTTGATTAAAGAATTACTCTGGGCTGACATCAGTGGGAAATTAAGCACCAATCGTGGCTCCCATTTTCAAGCGTCATTTGACTGTGGTCGTAAGTAAATACTGGTTTCCTGCTCATTTACATCTCCGTGCATCTGTGTTTTGGGGGGTGAGAATACACACACACACACACACACACACACACACACACAGCTGGTTCATTCGTGTGCCTTAAAGGCATCTGACCACCTCGTGCCAATGCAAGAATCTTACCCACTGATGTTATGCCAGTGTGTGTGTGTGTGTGTGTGTGTGTGTAAAAACATATAAAGTATACGATTTAGGATACAATCTACACTGAAAAGGCCAAACCGTTATGCTAAAATAGATTAGAAATAAATGTATCTTTCCTCAGGCTAAAATCAACAAAAAAACAGCACGCAAAATGAGTGTCTTTATTTACAGGCTGCAATCAACTTGCTATCAACTATCAACAAATCAAAAATGCAGGTAAACGTAATAAATGCATTTAATAAATCATCTGAACAAGCATTTGGCCCAAATATAATAGAATCGGAGCCTTTGCCAATGGCATTGCATTAAATTGCATTAAAAATAAATCCAGATCGGCTCAAAAACGCACATGATCACTGATTTATCAGCGTGCTAGTTGTGAATTGCATACCAGTAGAATCAGGATTCCTCCGGATGCTGCAGCAGATCTAGAGTCGCTCAGCGAAGCTGCAATGCGTCTTAAAGACGACCACCCGTGACATGAAGCTTATCATTACCGATACAGTCCCACCGGGCCATTACTGTTCATTCATACCAGGGAGTCGATGGTTTTAAAAATACCCTGCGATTGTTAGACCGAGATCATTACGGTGTTGACATCATACACCTCCTCTCTCTATCTCGCTCTCTCTCTTCCTGCCAACTTGCAGCTATTTACCTGACCAATTGAGTGGCTCTGATCGAACCCTCGAAGCGCCTGGCCAATAGCTGCGCGGTGCGCTGAGCGGTGACGTTAGAGTTGCTCTGCGCGGTGCGCAGCTATTGGTCAGCCGTTCCGAGTGCTCAATCTGAGCAACTCAATTGGTCAGGTGAATAGGTAGGTGACCGCGCTTGAGTTAACGCGTCATCGATTTCACAATAGTGTAGTGTACGAGTTCTCCTGCAGCAGACTGAAAACATGTTAACTACTGCAACTAGTTCCCTCGTGAGATAAAAACACTAAGCCCTGTCTTTAAATTACAGTAAAAATACATTTTTTATTTACCCCATAATGGTCATCAAAAATATGAAATAACAAGTATGATGTTGAACTGATTTGCTATATTTACCTTCTGCAAAGTAGCCACCTCGTGCGCCCACAATCTCTGGTCATGTTCTCAGCCAGCTTCATGAGAGATCCACCTGGGACGCTTTATAACAGAGTTGGAGGAGTTCCCATATAAAATGGGTATTTTTTGGCTGCTTATCCTTCACTTTCAGTCCAACTCATTCATTTAAAAAACAACGTCTTTATGCATAAGCGTATAGATCAAAAGGCTTTTAAGATTATGAGAAACAGGCATGAAAAACCTTCTGCCCACCCATCCATGGAATAGAAGACATATTTCAAGATACAGAAAACAGTTAACACGGTAATAAATGATTAAAAACAGCTCTTTATTTCTTTGACAGGAATAACAATCACAGCATTTAAACTGTATGCATTTTAATGTGGTACATAATTCTATTAGTAAATTAGTCAACAGTACTTTTAAAGACACTTGAGATATTTTTAAATCTCATCTAAATCTCTCCACATAGATCTTAACTCAGCTAAAAGCAGGAAAGCTTGTTTCTGTGATCCTAACAGTATTGTGTACAGTAAGTGTACATAGTGTACTATAGTGCAGGTCTATGTGCTTAAAACTGCATCAGAAAAACTTATTTCATAAATTACCACTAAATTGTGTAAACACAGAGTCCAATGTGAGCTTTTCACATACACAACACCGGTACTGCTGCAAAATTCAATTAGCAACAGCACAGGCTACCGCACGCGGACAGAACTGACAAGCCTCCAACTCATAATGCATGTCGCTCTTAATCAACAAGCAGGATTTTTAATAGACATCTGCCTAAGGTTAAATCACTATAGTTAATATTCCCTTAATGCAGCCATATGTTCATATATTCATTTATTTTTATCCCACCAGTATCAGACTCCCTCTGTTACTGGCTGTTACCAGCCTCGAGTGGGTTTCCACGTGCCTGTGATCTTCCCCTTAGAATGGGCAAAATAAACTGGATGCATCATAGCTGTAGCACAAGCCTGTCAACAAAAGACAGAAAGATGTGCATTTAGTGTGTGCAGGGAATAAACAATGCTGAAGGCAAACAGCAACATGTACAGGTTTCAAAACATGCAATTACAAAATATTCCTATTTAGCCTGACGTGGTAAAGGGATAGTTCACACAAAAACTCTTTGGAACGACATGAGGGTGAGTATGTGATGGAAAAATTTACATTTTGGGGTGAACTATCCCTTTGGAAGGCAAGAAAATATTGTTGTGCTCAGACAAGGGCTAATTGTAAGTCCAGGTGCGTAAAAACCAATAAAGTATGGAAGAAGCTATAGATGGTTCGCACTCTGAAAAAACTAGACAAAGTCTTCAACAAGAAGAATCAATAGTTTTAATGGAGCAAGAGCAGACGTTTCAGCCATCCAGCTATTCTCAATGCTCGTAATGCGTATTAAGTTTTTTTTAGAGTGCGAACCATCTATAGCTTCTTCGTGAACTATCCCTTTAAAATGTTTGCATTTTGTTGGGTCTCTAAAATATGTGGTAATATTAATATGGTGTATAATGTTTCATTTTAAGGACATTTTGAAGCACATCCTGAGGCGGTGATCCTAAAGAACCAGCATCAGTCAACTTCAAAGCACAATGTATGCATTTAAATGACAGACCACTAGCTTAGTCTGACAAAAACACTTCAAACAGTCAAGTGTTGTGTAATTCTGTGTGGTTTGCTGCACTTGTAACTCACATGGTGAGGAATGAGTGTGAGGAGTGACCCCAGGGGGAACTGACTGAAGTCCAGCTTTCCAGAGATGGGCTCCACCCTACCGTGTTCCTGAGTCATAGACAGTAGCCTGCAAAACAAACGACTCCCTTCATGCTATTTATAGACCTCCGAATCAACTGACTCATAATACTTCTCACGCCTACCAACACAGAACAGAGAAAGAATGTCATTACACACTTATTAACACGCAGGACTTAAAGATAGCCAAAAGTACAAATATTTATAGAATTAATATGCAAATTATGCATTTGACATACACTTCTCTCCAATTTAGATTTTATTAGTGTATATGTTCCCTATGATTCGAACCCATGACTTTGATGTTGCAAGCACCATGCTCTAACAGTAGAGCTACAGAAACATGAAATAATTAAAAGCATCACTCAGACAAGTAGCTTAATAAAAAGTCACAATGCTCTTGCGATTCACTATTAATCTGCATTATGATCCCAGTAATGAGCATCATGTTGGCTCTTACTTAAGGTCCGGGTGCCCTTCGATGATACAGTATCCTGTTGGTAAACGGCCCCCACCATCATGACTCAGTGCGGCCCACCCACAGTCTACCAGTAACTGGTTCCTGTGTGGGTAGTGACCTATGACCCTTGTCAGCACCCGTGCTGCAATATCTTCAAGTCTACAGGATCCAATGAGAGACTGCTGCACATCTAAAAGTGTAATGGATATTTAATATGACTGGATCAGTGCAGTGCCGTCAAAATAAAAGTCTTTACTAATATATTAGAGTAAAAATATGACTCAAGAAAAACTGATTATAAGACACCTTATGACTAAAACTGAGAAAAGGACACTGCAACACTGACCATAAAATACATAGTTCCCAGGATGCACCTCACTTAACATGGCCATGTCTGGGACCGGGTGGCTACAGGAAGGGGTGGAGCCAATGCTGGATTTGCAATTGTGTATTCCTGCAGCCTTCAATCTAAAGTAAACAACAGTAAAGATATTGCCATCAATGCATAATATGCTAATTGCATTCACTGCTAACTGTGCAGGTATGATATTAAAAGACGTTATGCATATTAAGTCTTCATACTTCTCCATGAACTGCAGTGTGAGTGTAGTGGTTTCCTGAGCAACAGCTTTGATTTGCTCCTCCCCCTGACAGGCATACGTGTTTCCGCAATGGGCGTAAATTCCCGTGAGCTCCACCCCGGCCGTCCCAGAGATCTGCTGGGCGAGCTGCAGCGCAGCACCGTCAGAATGAGGAACACCCGCTTGCAAATAAAAAACACACCTATTTTACAATTATCTTACTGCAGTATGACATCATGCCGCTGTAGTGGAAAGCATCGATTAGAAAAACAACCATTTCTGATGGGTTTGCTTTGATTTGTTGATGTTTCTGATGCAGTAGTCTGTAATACTGTGCTTGAAATATTAGGATATTTCCTCCCACTTTCAGACTCACCTCTCCCATTGTCACAATCCAGTTTCATCCACACCTTCCAGACTTTCCCCTGCTTCAGTGGTCTCTTCTTCAGTTCCTGCAAGGCAAGAGGGTTGTCCAACAGTACGTGGAACAGAGAAAGCCTCTCTGACAGCTCGCCGCACTGCTCCACTTTATCAAACGGCAGCGGGTACGCGTACAGTATATCATCATAGCCATTATCTGCATAGAAGCATGCCTCAGCAAGAGTCGACACCACGATACAACGACGAGAGCCTCCAGTCATGATGTCTGCACATTCCCTAAACACAACACATACGCAACACAAGGAGAACGTTAAAGTTTTATTCTACACCAGCCGCAGACAGAGGTCACAGTCATTACTCAGGTTTAATTTCCAGAGAACAGACGTAAGGAAAATGTAAATCCTAGTGGATTTAAAAGCATTAACAATTTAAAATTAAGACTTTAATAAATGTATAAAGTCAGGTGAAATTCTTAAGCGTCTTGGTTTAAAGCTGCAATATGTAACTCTCTATCGCCATCTCTTTTTGAAACACAAAATTGCATGTTACTTTGAAGTCAAAATGAATTGGCATTACCAGGGCAATATGACACGACAGGTCAATTTTTAAATCATTGTTCACAGTTTTGAGCACTGTTATGTACTTCCTCAATAACTTTTATTTACAGCTTTACTAAATCTGTTTGACTATCCACGAAATCACAAGATCAAGAGGTGGCGTGAGGGGTTAAAATAAATGCAAACATCCTCACAGAGTTTTGTGCGTTTTCATGTGAGGTCGGAGCTGGACGCCAAGCTTCTGGAAGCGCTCCAGCATAGCTTGAGCATTTCTCCTCACTGTATCCAGATCAACGATCAGCGCTGGAGTACAAAGGTCTTTGATGAACTCCGCAGTGGCCATCACGAAAAACTATAAAATGACAATACAATACAACAAAACATTCAGGCAGAATAGAAACATGCAGGAGTGCAACACGGTGTTGCAAAGTCGACTTTGCAAACGTAATAAATGCTAAACATTTTTACAATCCTATAAACTTTTCCATACTTTTTTTAAACCGTTCGATTCAAGTTCAAAATCGCTCGTAAATTACTAAAAGACAAGATAACAAGTGTGCACGTTTTGTGGCTAAAACTGACGGATATCAAACTGATTATGATGATAAACTACAATCACGGTTTCCTACAATTACCGTAGCGTTAAACGTCTTCAAATGACAGAGACATGTGAAGCCAGAAACATTACATCGAAAGTAAGTCATGAGAAACTGGAATTTTTCAAACTTAAAGCTCCTGACGAAACGTAAAAAAAGATATGGTTAAAATAATTTTAAAGTTATTGATTAAATTGGACATACGTGTTTAAATTAATATTATAAAATAGTAATAAAAGTAAGTTATTTTTTATATTTATTCATTATACGTCAATACAAACCAAGATATTTTTTACAGTATAAAATCTAATTTTCAACATCAACAGTCTGTCTGTTGTTTTCCCTGACCAATGAAACGATTGTTTAAAAACTAGCACTGCTATTTCTTACTAAAACTTTCTGGGCTTTTTCAGTTTAACACTGTTTATTAAATATTGCTGTTAACCTGATAGATATCCTCTTTCAATCCTCTGGCAGAGGCATGAAAAATATGGTGGGGAGCTCAATAAAATATGCTCATAAATATTAATTAGGTGAGGTAGTTCAGTTCCGTTCTGCGCTGGGTCTTAAATGCGTCGATTTATTTTTTAATAATTTTTTTAATACGTTTTCAACATTTTCCCACGCCAGACGAAACTCTTATACAATATACTTAGTATTTCCTTCCGGCCTTTAAAACAACTCACCCTCAACATTAATGTATGACGCTGACGGTGTACATTACTATTTTCATAGGTGAAAGTGCAGTTTTTCATTAATTTATATCAAGTTTTTAAACAGCACAATGACCATTAAACCGGTAACTGCGTTACGCATATAATTTAGCTCTGTTAAATATGTCGGTAACCAAGGGCAATTCTAGAAAACCAATAAATATATAGGTAATTCATTGGTAATGCAACATACATTGTTTGTGGTTCAGAATATTATGTTCCGTTTTATAATTTATTGCAGTTGGAATTTGTTGTAGCATTTGCAGCCATCAGATGGCGCCAATAACACAACGCAAGCTGCATGGAAAAAATATTTTTATTTAAAACAAGAGCTGTTAAGACAGACATGAGGTGGCAGAGGTGGCTTAAGACAACAAAGACATGACGTCTGCAACAACAGACATATCACTAATTACTGGCACATACAATCCAGCAACATGCCCTGTTACTAAGCAAGCCAGAGTTACAAGACTCTGGAAACTGTATTATGAACCACACGAAAACACAAATCCATTAATGACAGTAGCTTATGAGCATAACACATACAGGACATTCCTCTGACCCTATAAGCTTTTATTTTGAAGGGACTTTTGTTTTGTTTTTGTTTTAGTTGTTGTCTGTAGCTTTGCCAGACAAAACGGTACCTTTATTACTGAATGTGCAAAAGTAAAACATATGAGGACCAGGGCATATGGGTTTTTTTTGTTGGGGGGTGGGAGTCACAGCTCAAAATAACCTTGTACTGAACAGTCCGGACACACACTTCCTTTAGTTTTAGCGTTTAGTCCTTCCTGTGCTCATGTAAGCCAGCATTCTTCATAAAGGAAACAAGAAGCATATTTACACACTTCTGTCATTACAGCACAGTTCTACCACATTCAGAGTCCCTATGATGATCGATGCCTCTTAGTCTCTTAGCCTCTTAGACGATATATGGAGAGATGAAAGAGAGAGAGAGTTGTTTTCCCTCTCTTCCCATCCCTCTATCAGCAGCGGGCAGTAGTACTCTGGAGGTTTAATCTGTCCATTCCTCTTCAATCAATCCCTTGTTCACTAGCTGGGCTCGGACGGTCGGTTTAGCTCCACTTTCACACCCTTCTCACCTGCGCCTAAAACACAAAAGGAAAAACAGCTGAATGTCATGATGAAAATTATAAAATGACTTTTGCATTTCCTGTTGAAACAGGAAGTGGGGGTGGCTCATCCTCTACGCAGCCAATAGCCTTTAGTGTACATTATAGTTGTGAAACATTACATCTTATTATTGCTTGCCGGAAGTAGGCGGTATTTGGCGGAGGAACGATCTCACTGGTCGAAAAAATCAGGTGCAGGATGAGTCATGCATGTCTGAGCAGATGTTTGAGTGCTTTATCTCACCCGTTAGATATTTCTCTTTAGCTCGAGCTCGTTCATCAGCGTCAAAATACCACACTGTTATGGCATACCTGCAAACAAACCAGCATGTAATAAATCACATATTGCATGAACACGCAATCAACACCAGCAGCTTATAGGATTAATGTTCATTATTGTCACTGACCTGGTGGCGTACGCCGGCTGAACTTCATGCGGGTTCCGTCTGTCTGACCAGAAGAGCAGAAGTCTGTCAAACTTGGGTTCGATGTCGGCAAACTGAGCAGTTCCCTCTGGAAAGATACGCAGAATGCCTCCATGTTCCTACGGCATGAACAAACAGCGTCAGATGTAGTTCACCATAATGTTAAAGCCGTCGTGAAAATGACATTGCAAAATGTGGTGGTTAAATCCGCAATATGTAACTTTTTTGAGTTAAAAATAAACAGAAATCAGTAACGTGACAGATCGGTGTTCAAAACAGTCTCCTGATTCACAACCATAAATTCATAATAAAGATTTATAATCCCAGATTTCGGGTTCGACTTTCTGTAAACGTAAACATTAGTACTTTTTTTTCCAGCACTGAAATATCACACAACCCTGTTAGAAACTAAAAACATCAGTTGCGCACTAGTGTCTGTTTACGGTTACATTAAAAACATAAATACATACAACAGAATGGGTTCAATGTGCAGAACATAAGGGCCAGATCAGTTCATTCACACCCAATAGAAGACTGCAGATGGGAAAACTCCGGGCGGCCTGTCCCGCGTCCTGCCCTGCCACAGACCAAATCTGACACACTGTCACTTCAGCATAAGCCGAGGGAACAGGGAACACACAGGATTGCATGAGACGGCTAGTTTCCTCTGCAGTCATTAGAGAGAGAGAAAGCAGCTCCGGGCGAACCATGACATTATTTGCATCCTGTGCCGCTTAAAGCTGGAAACTTTTTTTGGTTAAAAACGAACAAAAATCTGTTATTGAGCAAGCACATTACCATACCCCAATCTGCGACGGAAAGTTTACAATAATGACGTAACATTGGAGCTGTCGGGTCGGGTTTTGCGTGTCATTTTCTGTAAACATCTGTAAACTGGAAGAAGGCCGCTGCTTTAGGAAAGACTGAAAATATGAGGATTTTGTGTGAGCGCATCTACGTGAGAGATTGTGGGAGGGGCTTTATAAATGTAAACATGCAAGTGAGAGAGAAACTTCATTCACAGTCTTGCAATCTCACAAGCCTTAAGCAAAGTGTGCCATTGTACCTTAAACGACATCTAGATAAAGCTCAGTCTGCTCTTGAGTCTAATCTAGACTAAACATTATACATCAAACAACATCTGTCTCTCCTGCTACAGTTACCATATTCTATATCCCTGTGTTCCTGACCAACTCCCTCTTCTGGGCTCCCACAGATGTTAACTCACGTCTTATGTGTTTTCTATATTCTGGATAGTTTCTAGAGCAGGTCGGAATGTTCTAGAGCAGGAGCTATGAAGCTGCGCTGATGCAGAGTTGACTCCAGATCTGGCAGATGACTGGTTGTCGTAAATTGGTAGAAAGTGTTAGACATACTGTAAATGTTATAAGACCTGCTCTGGAACCACACATGCAGCTGAGCATCATCTCAACTGGTAGAACATGGTGCTAGCAACACCAAGGTCAAAGGTTCGAACCCAGAAAATGCAGATACTGATTAAATGTCTAGCTGGAATGCACCATATGTCGGTTTTCTGCCAAATGTACCAACGCAAATGCCCAATAACACCAAGTAAACTTGCATATCTCATGCAGCCTATAAACACTACCAGACTTCAGCCACAAAGTTAGTTTGGAATATCAGCTGCATTGAATGCAAGCTCAGTTTCTGCAGTCTGTATCAGATAAGAGCAAACAAACAGAGAGCAGGTTAAACATCTCACAGAGAACAATGGAGAAACACTCTCACCTTGGCATTCCAGCCTGTGTTCAGGTAATAAATGCACGTGACACATCGCCCATCTCCATTAGGGTTGTCCACATGCCGAACGTATCCTGTCCCGTTGCCAGGGTAACATGCCACCATCGCCTGGAAAGAAGAACATTAAGCGTTGCTTAAGTAATGGACCAAAATAGCCAGTAAGAAGGCTCTCTCTTTCGTCTCTCTCTCTCGTCTCTCTCTCTCTCGTCTCTCTCTCTCTCGTCTCTCTCTCTCTCGTCTCTCTCTCTCTCGTCTCTCTCTCTCTCGTCTCTCTCTCTCGTCTCTCTCTCTCGTCTCTCTCTCTCGTCTCTCTCTCGTCTCTCTACACACACACACACACACACACACACACACACACACACACACACACAGGAAGGCGTTCATGATGCATGATGCGTTCACGTGCATGAATCACAGTGAAGGTGATAATTGTGATATTCTCAGCCCTGTGATGATCATATCTGCTCATCTGGTTGAATGTGGGTTATGAGGCTGAGGAACAACGAAAGCATTGCTGGCGCTTTCCCTCAGCTGAGGCTTGTCTCAGTGTTTCCCACACATAGACGAATCTGTGGCGGTGCGCCACAGATTAAATTCCGACCGCCACAGATTCAACACCGACCAAAAAAAAAAATCAATACCGACCGTCACATATTGCGTTTCGTTATTCTTTTGTACGCTATTTAAAACACGCAGCGAATTCGTTCAACTGCATTTCTTTCCCTGCTCTCTCTTAATCTCTCTGTCACTCACGCGTCTCTCCCTCACACACACGCACGCACACAGCCCCTCCCCTCCGTGCACGCCACATCTGTCTGGATCATCTGTGGAGAGAAGAC
>JAZGTJ010001126.1:46910-64511 GCA_036877575.1 Botia almorhae | reverse complement strand
GTTTGATATTCACCATTTTAATTCTACATGTGTCATGGGCTGATAACGTAAAACTCCAGATGAGTGTCTTTATTGTCTTAAGCCTGACATCAGTGACTTAACATGACTGTGGTGTGATCACCTTTGTAACATTCTGACAAGCAACAATCATAAACGACTCTTAAAATCAGTGCGTGTCTGGCTTTAGACATGTTTTTGCACCAAGTGTGCAATAGAGCTACTCTAAACAATGATGTCATTAAAGTTTAGTAGATGTGCAAAGTTTTTAGTTTTATTTTTAAAAATGGCCCTGTGATTAAGAGTAATGCATCATTTTTGACCATCTGGATCTTCTGAAGTGTCTTTTAATCTGTAGATGAATTGGTTAAATGAGTAATTATAGAAGGAGTTTTGCTGTAGTTTGAAGGCATTTGTTTTCATCTAATCACTATCAGTTAGTTAGCCAGTCTTAGTGTTTACCGTCAGACATCTTCAAACATGGGGGAACATCTGGGCATCCTTCAGTAGGGCTGTGCGGATGTGACATTTTAAGGTTGTGAGTGGACAGATGTTCCTAGACATCTGTCCAGAGATTGTCATATGAACTAATCAGAGATTGTCGTGAGAACATTAGAGATAATCAACAGCTATTCTAGCGTGAGCCAAACAACATCAGACATAAGCTACAATGTGCAACAACAGGGCAGGTATGAGTACATGCTGAAAGTAATGGAGGTCTACTGTATATCAAAGCATATGTAATGTGTCCAAAATGGAATTCATTCTGGCTTTGGCTCTGCCATGTTGACTGCAAATCAGCAGCAGGTTTAGCTTGTCATCATGTCAGCTCTGTCATATTGATTTTTAAAGAAAGTAGTCCAAAAGTGGGCCTTTTACCAGGCAATTTTAGGGCTTGTTACCAGGCAACAAGGTGACCCGATTCACTGGCCTGTTACCACAAAGGGCATTTGTGGTAATTCAATAATTTAAACTTGCTGACTATTTTTTCTCCCATAAAGACAGACTGCTTTTGTTACACTTGGTTGGTTTTTATTGTTGATAGTAGATGTTTTCACATTCATTTTATGCTTCTGATAAAATTATGCAGGACATTCTGTGATGCACCATCTGATTGAGGATCTTTAAAGACAGAGTGTTTTGTTGTTTTTGTTTGCAGCATTATGTAAATTCCCTATGAGTGAAATATCACCTTTATTTAAGAAACTGTTACATGCACCCCCCATAATTTACCCAGAATTAGAATGTTTCAAGCGTTTTAATGAAATATCCCATTACAATTTGAACCTGCAGTCCTTCAAACTGGTTATTCTAGTATTAATTGTATGGCTTATATTAAAATGTCAGAGAAGACATATAAGCTAAATTCCAGGCTGTGCTGTCATAATCATTTTTTGATGAATAATGCCAGATTTGTCATTTGTTCAATCACACTTGGATGTTTTTTAGAGCCAATATTTCATTGATGATTATGTCTTCCGTAATTTAACTCTATGTAATGGGAACTCGTTTAGCATAAGACACTTGAGAAAGAGTTTATGACCGAATAAACCAGAGAAGATAGCTTTATTTCCATGGTTCAGTTAGTTTCCAGGGCAATTATCTTGTGAAATGTAAAATATACTGCCAAAACACTACATGTCCGCCATCAGCTTGCAAACGTACAACCCTGACATACGAAACGGTGCAGGAAAAACGTGTTATTTTGCTTTTTGGATAATGAGATTAGATAATGAGACTCTAGAGCTCTCAAACATTTTCCTTGGTCCTGTACTTAATTTCTCTGTTGAAGTATTTATACACTTTCCTTGTTTCCATAGTTGTTCTAAGATTTCCCCCTTGTTGTAATAATAACTAGGGTTAGGTTGTTGGGAATGGCGAGGCAAGCTAGTGGGAAACAAAATGGACAATCCAAATGACCAACAAATCATCATGAAAATGTTAATGAGACACAAAGGGACAAAAAAGAGGAGCTGAAACACAGACTGCCCATACAAATTACTGTAATAAGCAGATCTACATTAAGACTGCATAATAACCCCCAATGCATGGCTTATCACGAAGAGAAGCACCCGAACCGTCTATCTGGAGTGACTCTGAATTAATGTCTCATTACTCTTAAGCATCATCATTTTTGGATTTCATATCAATGGCAGCAAATTACACAGTAATTAGATATTTTGAGGGGGAAGAATTGCTCCTGGCGATAGATAAAATTACATCTAGGCTCAATGGGATGTGCGCTGATGTTGCCTGGAGAAGACACCAGCCATCAATCGTCAGGAGTAAAGTGTGTGTGAGAGAGTGTGTGTAAGGGTGACCTCACTCTAAGCTCGGAGCACCAGCCGTGCTTTACTGACGCCACTTTATGGAGTCAGACGCATCTATGCTCTGCATTTGGCTGCGCTGATAGCAATCTCTAGACACCCAGAACACCCATGATCTAGAAGTCTGTTTGTTGATTGATATTGTTACTGTTATGTGATTCCAAATTGTTAGTCCTAACATATATTGTTCTTGTTTGTTGTTCAGACAAGGTTATATGAGAAACTTTAATTGATATTCTAGTCAGTGATTTTTCACTTAAACTAGCTTGCATTGTGCCTCCCAGTCTTTTCATTTCAACGTATTGGCACTGTAGAACAAGGGTTTTGAAACCTAGAGACCCCAACCCAGACCCCAAAATATTTTTTTTTTAATTCTCCTGGTAACAAGCTGAACTAGCTGGAGCTAACTTTCAGTAGTGACAAGCATTATCAGTATTAACAAACATAACTTTTAGACATTGTCACATTAAAAATATAGTATTCCTATAGATCAGTTGGTAGCAGGTGGCACTAGCAACACTAGTTATTAAGAAGTTCTGCATACCTAATGTGTGTGTATATATATATATATATATATATAAAGAAAATGCAATGTGTTTTGTTAAGCTGTCCAATGACTCCTTTTGTCCAATGGCTTCGTTGGAGCCGCTGGCTGTAGTGATGTTGAACCCTTCAGCAGTACTTTAGAATATTTACCTCAATTCACAATTATTCTTCCTCACTGAAGTTAAATGTGGCAACGTGAGATGTGTCATACTGGTACATAATGAAGCGTGAAGGCTGGAAATGGTGAGGAGCATCTGCAGAGTCATACAGTGATAGGGATCTCATTTCCCAGCAGACCCTTGGGGCTCCTGTAGCACATCTGAGGCCCTGCCCACTCTACATCCATCTTGCCCTCCATCAGTTTTTGTCTGTGTGCTGTCAGATTCACAGCTCCTGTGCCATCAGCCACCAAGCTGTGTTGAGCTGGCATGGGTCCCATGATTGGAGGGAGACTGAGAGGTGCTGTGGTGATGGAGGGCGGGGTTAAGAGAATTGGACTGGGGTGCAGTTGTGTAGGCGATATATGGGAGATGGTGTACCACACTGACACTCCTGGTATTATTTTCTTTAAAAAACTTTCTAGTGAGTGTAATAACAAATTCATACATTTGTTTTTTTATTTAGCTCTTAAATGAAAAATAGTGACCTTAACAACTTAAGATGAGTTGTGTAATATTATGTTTTTTATCTTTTTTACGTCTTATCCCGTTGGCAGATATGGCATTTTTGTCTTGTTATAAGCATAAAGTAAAAAAATGGTCAGCTAACTCTTACTGTACAATGCATCTGGTTTTAAGGATACTGTAATTTGTTATAGAAAAAAAGGCAGTATTACAGATTAAAATAAGTTTGATTGGTGTGTTTTAATTGGTGATTATCATTGGTGAGAAAATGAGCAAGTTAAATAAAAAATGCTAAAAGGACTGTGTACTACATTAACAACCTGTCTAATATTGTGCCACTATTTTCTTCCTACATGAAGGAAATTATTCCTTCCCAAAGGAATAAACCGCAAAAGATCAAATCTTCAATACAAAGAGACAAATTAAAGATTCAAATTAAATTAAAATATATTTTAAAGCTTTATTGTCCTCTAACTGTGTCTTCCATCTGTCTCACTCCCTTTAGGAATATCATGTGTTATTTCAATTAACACCAGGTTAAATGAATATCAGCAGTTTCGGAGATGAGCTGAGCATGTGACACTTTTTGTGGTTTTGATGAAGTTAAAGACAGCATTACCCTGGGCAAATCTAATTAGAATTGTTAATGCCCTCACCACACCCTCTTTTGAAAAGTCTCAAAATTAGTTGCCGCACTTTTTCTCCCATTATTTATTCTTTCATGTTGACACTTTCTAATTTCCATGATCTGGGGATGATTAAATTGAGACCATTAATATGGCGAGCAAATCCCACCGCCGACAATCACAGGCACCCGCAGCATGCATTTAAATATAGATTTAATATCTAGGACTGCTGTGTTTTCGTCTGTGATCTAAAATGCTTAGTGTGCAGTTCGGGGAGCTGCTCTAAACATCAAAAATACATTTCTGTTAAGGGGGGGTTGTCTTTAATAAGAAGTTGAATCCCAGATCCAGTCATCCTCCACCTTTCTGGGTACATTAGACAGGGAGTGCACAGAAACATCCACACAAATTTAATTATGTTCATATTAAAGAAGCCTTTGACAAGGGCGGTAGCTGGGCTGCATGGATGAGAGGCTTCAAGTTGTTCCTGTGCCGAAGCTCATCTTGGATTGATGATTTAATGGTGAAGCTTCAGCCTTGACGAATGATTGGATCCTTGGATCACAACGGTTTTGCACAAAAGACCAGACTGTGCTCAGCGGAATTGTAAAAGACGATCCGTGTGAAGTTTTTCAGATCAATACAGCTCAAAACACAATGAGTAAATGTCTTGTGTTCTAAACTCTTCTCTGAAACTGAAATCTGAAAGTGATGTTTTGGAGAAAATGCTGGGAGAGAAGTGGCATGTAATTCCAGAATGGTGAAATGGTAAACAGAGAATATAATAGAATAAAGCTGTCTTTGACACTGAGGCTGTTTGTGAAAGGTTTGATGGGAAAATGATATGTATCAAATTGCACACCTTTGACCTCAACCTGGAAGCTTTATGTGCCAGAAGACATTTTTGCATAGTGGTGTATGATGACTAGGTTTTCCAAAAGAAAATAGATTAAATTGCAACAACAGTTTAAATGTTTTGGGAAATTGTAAGTGGTTTTAAATCGGTGGTGTGGCTAACGCATGTACTCTGACACATTGACCTGTTTGTATTAAGCTTGCAACATTTCCTGATACTGTTTTCTCATCTTTTATTTGTTTTCTGCAGCTCGGCTGGTAGAAGACTTTGGGATGGCAAAGTTGTCGGTTTGAATCACAAAAATGAGAAAATAGTTTAAAGCAACTGACCAAATAAAAAATGTAAATGTATGTTCCCTCTTGATATCTGTAAATACCTAAAAGTCCAAAAAATTGTATTTATATATTAATATCCTTTATTTAGCCAGCAAGGTCCCAGTTACAATGCAGTTTCACAAGATGGCAACACATACGTTTCACAAATCAATTAAAACACAAATTATACAATCAGAT
This sequence comes from Botia almorhae, assembly GCA_036877575.1. Classification (NCBI taxonomy): domain Eukaryota; kingdom Metazoa; phylum Chordata; class Actinopteri; order Cypriniformes; family Botiidae; genus Botia; species Botia almorhae. Next base: position 59,024 of record JAZGTJ010001126.1, on the reverse strand, counting down.
TAACAATTACAAGTTTCCTTTAAAACAGTTTGCAAAAGACCATTTAAAGTGCTCAATGGGGGAAGTATATACCTGAGTACATTTTCCTGTTCATTCCATGCCCAAGGAGCAAAGAAAGAAGCAGTGTTACCTAATTCAGAATGTTCCCTTGGTTTCCTCCCTAGTTTTTATGTCTAAACCTGCATCATTCCTTTGTTGATCTGTTCCTGTTAAATATTACCACAGTCCAAAGCCGAGGCATGTAGAAAAACCATTTAATTAATTAATGTACAAACACACACACTCACCCCCTGTCTACACGGAGTTAATTTGATGACAGCATTCACCTGGACATCATTACGGTGAATAATTTCCACTGCTTTCCTGTTAAGGCTCCTAGAACAAAATCCATTACAGAAGAATATTTGCAGGAAACTCTCATTTATGAAGACAGTGGGGATTTTTCAGTCTGGCAGTAGTCAACAGCACATCAACACATTCCTGAATACATGGGTTTATATTCATAATCTTCACAGCAGTGAGCTGTTGTGACCAGTATTAATCTTAAAAGCAGTTGTTTGCGGTGAGTTGATATGTTTACTGTAACTCAGGCGGGGAAATTCCCTCAAATTCTTTGACGCGACTGCCTGATTTGAAAATATCTGGGATTAAACTGTTTTTCAGATAAACCATCAAAAGATTTCAATATACAAACTCTGCTCAAAAATGAACAACATGCTTTATACAGGCTTACATCATTCTGTGTGCTGGTACTGAGGAGCTGCACGGCCTAATGAATTAAAATTAATGTATGTTTGTAGAGCCAAAATAGCACATAATTACACAATTACCCTGTGATGGCAGAGGTATGCAACATTTACACCAACAAACATGAAGGTTTCCTGCAAAATATGCCTTTGAAAGGGCTTTGTAAACAAAGAACAGGCATGAAAAATATTAGCATTGCTTTGTTAGTTATGAAGGCTGTGGCTTCATGGTTGTGCATGCCATTCTGATGACATTATAATAACATTTTGGGTGCAGAGGCTATTATAGCATTACGTACTGTATATTAACCCTGGCTTATCTCTGCTGTACCCAATGACCTTTATATGTTTTATGTTTTTATAAATGTAGATTTAAATATTCAGAATGCGGCCTCCAGGTGAATTCGTGTTTGTCTGTGCGGAAATCATGTTGCGGCCTCCAGGTGAATTCGTGTTTGTCTGTGCGGAAATCATTTAATTGTGCCGTTAGACTGGAGTATCTGTCCTCACTAATTTTGACTGTTTCTCTTTTCTCATTTGCCTCAAGTGTCTATTTTCTCTGTTCAGTTGCAAGTAATGAAATAATACAGTGGTCTTTAAATTGGTGTGACCACTAAGACAGCCCTTGGCTTTCCAAATACAATTATGCAGTAAGTATGATGCTCAGTGATAGACAAAACAGCAGGAGCTCATGAATATGCATAATGTGCCTTGGAATATAAATTAACAGGGGCTGGCCTCTCCACTGACCCACTTAGGCTGTCAATTACCAGTCTGACAGAACAGCTCTGATAGGACAGAACCACAATCATTCTTAGCATTCACCATTTACTAATTTAACCATGCATATGGGATCATTTAAATATTCTAAACCAGGCCTGAGCAATGACAGGTGGGCTAAGTGAAGGTGCATTGTACATCTGAATTTGAATCAAAACATGAATGAATAAGTAAATAAGTTTAAAAGTTTATGTTAAAAATAGGTTAAAGTTACAATACGAATAGAATGTCAAATTCAACTTAAATTGGGTTCTTTTAAACAGTCAACATTATAAATTTGGAATTGTGAGTTTTACAAACAATGCTTAGCCCACAACAAATTTCAAAATAAGAGTCACGCTCATAATAGATCCTAGTAAAAGTAATGAAGAAAAATCAGATTGAAGTCAACATCCATCCACTTTAGATGACACATTTGGCAACTGTCTCTTTCACATGCAAATGATTGCATGTGGGTGTTGTGTGGGCAAGTGTTGTGTGGGTAATGAGTAGCAGACTCCTCTATTCAGATGTCTGCAACATTATCTGCACTCATGGTGGGTATCCTGTGTGCATATGTGTGTGTTTATGTGTATGTGAGTGGGTGGGGAAGGAGACACAACACAAGCCTCTGTCTCTGTTTATAAGATCTACATGCCTGCATGTAGATAAGTGTTCTTGTATGTGCATATATTTCTATGCCATGTTTTTTTCTGTCTATTGATGACTCAGTTCTGCTAGGTAATTAAAAGTCCAAGAATCCATTTTCTACCCTTAGCATGTGACATGACCTGGCAAAAGACCAGCTGAACTTTGACACTGTGGTTCCTTCAAATGCAAAACAGTGACTCTTCAAAAGAAAAATACAAATAATAATTTTGGCTTAAATCCAAAGGTTGGGCACCATGTGTTTATATCAGATTAAGATTTGGGGATTATATGATTTAGGTGTATGAATGAGGTTTTGTGCTTCAGGCTATTAAAATGAAGATTGTAGGTCGTATAAGAAAAAATGATTAATAATACAGGTGTCTGTTAAAAAAGTATTTGCCAGGTACGGAACCCTGATGGAATTCCAGAGTAAAAATTTAGGACGACTTTATTCACACGATTCTGCCAATCACAACACTGAAGAAACACTGAGGAAACTAAGACAAACAGCTGTTAATTTCACCTCATTCTGACAATTCGCTAATTCACATCTGGTATGCAAAACACCTGCGTCACTTTAATTATTCAAACTTGGGGGAAAATAAAATATGTACATTCTCAGACAGCAGCTAGTCATTGTAACACCAGCCCAGCCTAATTGAGTGTAGTTTCCACCTACGCTCCAGAAGCATCATATTCAATCATGAGCCCAGTGGATTTTAAATGTAACTTTTAAAAAAGGATTTGAAAGGATTTGTGACTTTGATCATTAGGTTGCATTAAGCTGATCAGTAAATAAGGTGTTGCTGTGACATAATCACTCATTTAGTTGAGTCCATTTGAGTTGCTTTAAACTGCAAATTTTGTCACTCCAGAAAGGATTTGAAAGAAGATCCCCGTGCACAATAATCAACAGCTGCACAATTAGTCTAACACGTAAATCAAAATTTTCCGAAAGCTAATTCGTTTTTTTGTCCATTTCTGTAGAAGAAGCTCTGCACATGTACATAACTTCACAAGCTGGCAGCAAACAAACAAAAAAAAACAGAAAAATCAATAGCCATCCAAGACTCCTGAGGATCCGCTCAGTGCCTGGTCCCGTAAACCTATCGAATCACTGCAATCTTGTTCTTTGCCTAGTGACAAGTATTCTCCCTCTAACCCCCTTCCTGTCCCCTTGCCAGGACTCTGTTAGCATTGTTAATGGGCATTGTTGCTGAATGAGGACCTCTGCTCCTCTCTCCACATCATGGCTCCCAGGCCTGGCAGATGGATGGGCCTGACCTCGCTATCAGCTGGCCCCAGACACAAAGTCCGAGAGTAGCGTAACAAAGTAGGAGGAATGACGCTTCTGTCGGGAGACCGCCAGTATTCCAGGCCCCCGTAATGAAGTCGGGTCTATTGTGAAAAGTCGTGGATGGGAGCGTGGAGACCGCGGGGAGCAGAGGAGTCTGTGCAACGCTGTGCTCCCAGCCATGAGAAGAGGGAGGAGGGGGCCGAGGCCCACTCGTACCCCCTGCCTCGTGATGAATGGCAGTAGTCGCTGAAAGTGAAATGCACTGGTGTGCCTTGGCAGAGAACGAATTGAGAAGAAGTCTGCCTGGATACTAGGAGCCAGACTCAGCAATAGATCCACCCTTGAGCACGCCAGAGTCCCAGTTAAGCTATTTTACATATGCACAATTTGGTGGAAAGTGTCTAAAAATAAAATGAGGGTACATATCAAAATATATATTTTGTGGCAATTAGTACATGATAGGTTTGACGTGCATGTAATGACTCACTTTTTATTCAGTCATACACTGTTGAATGTGCCACACTCAAAAGCATTTTTTTTAAATTGGTAGTATATATATATATATATTTTTATTTTTTATATTTATTTAGTTCTCTTTAGTTAAGGGGGAAAACTGCATGGATATAATCCCAGGTTGTGGATTGGGGGAGGGACCCAATTTATTTTTTTAAATATCAACCATTGAAATGCTCATATCGGTCAAACACAAATCTGAATATCATTGCCGTTATGGCCCAGTAAAATTGTATAAATGAGAAAGGAATGATCAATATGCATTAGGTCCTCATGAATATCAAACATCATTTAATTAACATGACACAGCACTGGCCAATCATATTTATTCAGCTTCTCTCTGCCTCTGTCTCTTATCCTCTCTGTGGCTGAGTATCATGAAATCTCTGTTGTTATCAACAGCAGTATTCTAAGCAGCTTTGAGACTTAGTGTGCAAGACAATAAGAGAGTGCGAGAGAGAGAGATTGTCTAAGGACTAGACCATGTCCTGCTCCCCCACCCATGCTGGATCCCCACCATCTGCCCCAGCTGCTGCATCTCTTTAACTGCCATTCTGATTGACAATGAACCCAAAGCCCTGTGATAATTGTGGTTGCTTGGTGACTTGGGCAGGTAATGCCTTCTTTTCAGGATTTATCAAGCTCCATCTGTTCTTGGTGGTATCTGACAGAGTTAAATCCCTGTCCCTACCCTCAACCCCCCTTTTCTTTATACCCCTTGTGTCTATTTCCTCATGGGTCCGGAGGCCCCACTAGTCAAGCAAATATTGGGCTTTTGTGCGAGGATGCTTATTAGATCTACACAGTGACCCAGAGGGGTAACCACACCCTCCAAACAGGAGCTAGAAGGCAGGGCGTATTTGTTCAGTCATTAACTAAAGATAAAAGTCTTCTTGTGGCCAGATACCTCCCTCCTGTCTCCGGGTTTTGACTCGGCTTTGCAGTGAATATTGTGTGTCGTGTGTCATGAACAATTATAGGGGGAGTTTTCTCACTTTCTTTACTTTCTCCGAGCTCTGCTTCATGGGAGGCTATTCACAGAGCTGTGAGATCACCTGGAGCAGGTGCTTTCTCAATGTTGGTCAGAGTCGACTGCGTGTCTAATGTAATTTCATTGTAGCTGTGTTTAAATCAAGGACGATATTATGTATGTAAAGTAAACTAATAAATAATATAAAGGATATGTTGGTATAGCAGAAACCTTAAGTAATACTGTAAGTTAATCATATACTAATTTGTGTATGATCAGCAAAAAGAAAATAGGTAACACCTTGCAATAAGGTTCAGTTTTTTAACATTTGTTAACTGGCTTAGTTAACATAAATTAACAATTACTTACAAGCATTTATTAACCATAGTTATGATGACAATCTTAAATTAACATAAGATTGTTAATTTTAGGATTTACTAATACACTTTGAAAATTAAAAGTTGTATCTGAGGTCATTAAGGCACAAAAAACTAACAGGAATGTTCACTGATCAATTATATCAACAAAGATGTGCAAATATATGTTTATTGCTAGTTAATGTAAGGTTATGCATTCACCAATGTTAATGGTGCAAAATCTTTTTAAATATGATAACAGTTTGTGACATGATGGAGATCTCTTCTAAAACTCTCGATACATGTGATTACTGGGACTTTTCTAACGAGAAACAGAGAATGTTGGAATCTGAGAATCAAAAGAGTTATGCAAGTGTTCATTTGATCTTTTTTGCTTTTTTCTGTCTAGGAACAATTACTGTTTTTTTTTTTTTCCTAAATAGGCTGGCAGCTCAGGATAGTTTCAGATGAATCTTGTAGTGGGATATATGTGAACTTTTCAGAAAGAAACAGTAAAAGAGACAGCTGAATAAACAGACAGAAGCTCTCCGTTGTCACAGAACGCCCTGCCAAGCTGATTTCTCTATTGCCAGACTCATGTTAGTATTTGGCTCCTATATGCAAAGTATGTCAGTTTTACTTTGCAGAAATAAAGCGATGCTAGCCATGTGTTTGCTAATTATAGGAAGCATATTACCATCTGTTGAGAGAGGATATAATTTTGAGTCAAAATAATCAGATAATGTGTAGGATTACAATCATACAAAGCATACAAAGATTACATTCTTTTATCTTGTAATACGTAATGTATTGTTCAGGAAATTTACCTTGGCATGTACCTTACATGTAGTTTTGGCAAACATAATATATAGTGATACATACATACATACAATATAGCACAGACCTAAATGACATAAAATATTAAAAGGACAATACAAAAACTGGAGCTAAACTGGAAACAAACAAAATAGAAAGCCGGTTAGCACTGTATAATAGGTCTTAATTATACCTCCAAACAAATGCACTTTGGCTTTTGTTTACACAAACAAGTAATTTGTGTAAAACTTTGTAAATTGTTTGTAAAACTTTCTTTGACAGCATAAACCAAAGTGAAATGCTGAAATCACAGTCTTTTGTACTGCACATAATGAGAGTAAATTCATAATCAAAGCCAGCTATGCTTGCTCAGAAGATGTATCCACTGAGAACATTATGTTCAACAAACCATGACGTACTGTATATTAAAAGGTCTATTTATATTAACAAAATTAGCTCTCTGCACCAGAATCAGCTCATTAAACCTAACTACTGGATGCGATCAGAGATCAGAGCTCGGGGAGGAAGGAACAGCATTTTTTTGAGCTGGAAGTAAATTACAGTAGAGAACTGAATAACGGTGCTGACTGTAAACATCTCAGTCAGGGGTTATTCTACTCATTTAAAACAGTTGGGCTAAAAGAGAAACAGTGGCAGCTCTGGCTTGCTTGGTGCCTCAGGCAAGATAAGACATAACAAAAGGAGAAAAACACTTTTAACACTTAATTTAGTCATTTGTTGTGTAGGATGGGGTAGTCTAATGTGTTTTCTTTGTTTTCCTGTTAGAAAAAGAGGCAATCAATTTTATATTATTAAGAAATCTATTTCTATTAGATTTTCTAAAAAAATATATATATCAAATTCTATTATAATTTTAATTGTTTTATAATCCAGCCCATGTTTTTAAAATAATGGGGATTGGTGGAGGGCAAGTGGAAGGTCCATGTTGAGCAGTCCATCACTGTATTCATCAGTCACCCTGTCTGTGTTGGAGGCCTGGTGTGACCCCACAGGATGGTACTGCTTAGTCCAAGGAATCTCTCACTCCACCCCGGGGCTATAAGCAATCAAGACTGCCACTGCAGACATCATTTATATCTGACAGGGTTTCAGGGTGTTGGGTTGAGTTAGGGCAGGATTAACTAAGCTACTATCATATACTATCATATAAGTTTCAGCAGACTAATGATGGCCTGGGTCTTGGAACCTGGTTGCTATGGGGATGAGGGTGTGAAGACAGGAGGAAAGCTTAAACCTTCTGTTTTGACAGCTGTAAATTTGTGTGCTGATTCCGACTGGATTGGGGTCTCTGTAGCTATTACTAAAGTAGGAGTGTCTATCATCTGGATGTGGGCATTACAGAAGGTCATGTGCTCTGGATGTGTGCATTGTGAAACTGAGCTGTAGTTATTATATTTATCAAAGGTCAAAATAACTTATGAGAAGCATTGTAAAAAAATAATACCACAGTCACAGGTGCCTATACCTAGGACTACAGACAACAAAAATAATTTAGTTAACTGCAATTTAAGAAACTATGTAGTTTATGTTTGTAATTTTCCATCATTCAGAAACATAATCTGCCTCTTTCTCATAAGGATTTTAATTAAGATTTTTGTCTCTTTTCATGCATTTGAGTCTCGTTGGCATGGTAGTGGCAGAAAATGCCAATTAGTTTCTCCTAACTTTTGTAACAAGTTGTCAATAGTTCATGAAGCTTCTTTGTGTAGGAATTTATGCTCCATTTATGCTAATGCTGGTGTCAGCTGTGGTCCATCTCTGCAGAAAGAGCTGATTTTGGGCTATAAGCAACCATAATTGGTTGTCTAAGACATGTCGGGTGGGCATTGGGGTCTAATAGGAGGGAAAGACAACAGCTTCCCTCATTCAGGTGCTGCAGTCATCTCGACCACATTATACAGAAAAGCAGCATATTAGTAAATCTTGAACACTTTTTATATATGATATTTAGCATGGGCAGATATAGTAAAGTAGTTAGCTTTTAATATGCTCACAAACTTAAATTGGACAATTAATATTATCAGTTGTAACATTTGTAGTGTTTTTTTACACATTACATGTACTTAATATAGTAATAACAATAAATTATGCATAATTAGATGCTAACTTATAGCCTATAAGCCTAACTTTTACTAACAATACATGACGTTAATTGATATTACTCAGTACTTAAATGTGTAATTAAACTGTAGCAAAGACACATTAAAATAAAGTGTAATCAAAATTTACACTTGTCTTTCTCTTTTGTAAGTGATGACTCATCTTGGCATCACAGGCATACCCACATGTCTGTCCAATCAAATGCACTCTAGATTGAGAATATTTCTGTTTGAGTTTGTGTAAACAACATCAACACAGGAAAAAAACTGTGTTAAGGTAGCCATTTCAAGTGGTCTTCAACAAGAACATGTTAAAACATTATCAGATTCAAATCAGTTTATCATTAACACAATATGATGGTACCATTTAATGTTTAATTGCATAGTGCTTAGTGAAAACCAACAGTATAAAAAACAACACTGAAAAACAACAGTAACTCAAAGGAATAATTCCAGTTAGATTTTGGAATTTGGCATCTCTCATGTTGCCCTTTAGGGTTATATCCCAAAGGTCAGAGATTGCAATGCATTGTAAGAGCTTTATTAGCATATGTTTTCAAGATTTGTCATTAGCCTGCTATTTGTCGGTCAGGAGACCTTGACACACGGCACTGAGGTCCTCATTTATCATAAATACACTACAGGAATACAGGCATTCAAAGGGCCTTTGTTTTCTCATTAATATTCATATGCTCGTTTGCATTGTTTTCTCGCTTCATCTGTCTCCCTCTCTCTCTTTCTTTGCCACGTTTCTCCTTCTCTCTTTATTTCTGTGAATTCAAGTTGAAAACAGTTTATTTCATGATTGTCGATCTTGAAAAATCTTTGAAGTTGGATTTTTCTTATCATGACTAGCTGCTCCCATGCTTGAAAGTGTTGCACATTTTCAGTTAAGTCCAATATAAGCAATTTCTCTGTGTTGGAATCTAGACTAACATTTATAACCATCTCTTTGAGAAAGACAAAATCTCACACATCAAAGACATCTCACTATTTAGTTTGGTAAGTCTAGATTTGAAATCTAATTTTCAAGGAGCTGTGGAGACCTGGTGGGCTGCACCAATCAGCTATCACTCATCAATTTGTGTGGTTTATAGACTGTAATTGTTTGACAGGTGTTGTTTATCCCATGTCTTTTGCAATCGCACTGACTGTGCTGGAAAACAAGCTGTCTGTCTGTCTGTCTGTCTGTCTACCCCCACACACACACATATACATACATACGTATGTATCTATAAAGATACATATTTGGAAACTATTCTCTATTATCTGGCTCGATAATATCCACGATAATACCAAATCTCATTGGTTCACACATGTCTTGTGACTAGCATTGAAATGAAACATGCAGTCACAAACTAATACGATCCACGTTATTGATGTGGAACCTGCATGCTACCATGTTTAGTGTAGTCTTATATTGTGATGTTTACATTCAAACATGCCATTTCGATTGCTTAATACATTTAAAACAGTAATCATTTTTTGCACAAACGTATTGTTTCACCTCAGAAGGCATTTATTAACCCCCTGGAGTTGTATGAATTACTTTTATGATGGATGCGCTATTTATGATGCTCTTAAAAATCCAGGGCACTATTCAATGCCATTATAAAGCTGGGAAGACTCAGGATATTTTTTTATGTAACTCTGATTGTGCTCTGCTGAGAGAAGTCATGTAGAATGAGTCATTCATGGGCCATTTTTTATTTTTAGGTGGAGTATTCCTTTAAGCCTTCCTCATTGCTCCAAATATTTATTTTTTAAAGTGCCTGATGACCCAAAGCAGCATTTATTTTTACTTTATGAACTTCCCCCTGCTAAGTAAATCGTTATTATTGACTTTACATTATAATGTAATGGAAAACACAACTTATTCCTCATTTACACTTCACAGATACCCTCTCGTGTTTTAATTGGAACACTGCAGGAGCATTTATGATCTGTTCCATTGTCAGTTTTTTAATGTACAAAGCACCAAACAAATGTCTTGCCATATTGCCCTCAAGGAGGAGATCACGCACTGCATGTTTTCCCTGCTCAACCTTAGGTGTCTACCGAGAATGCGAACCGTACTAGGGCTCGGCAGAAAGTCTATGCAAAGATCAAAGACAATGCAATCAATAAGATATATAACATAACAAATAATGCCATGGGTAGCTCATTAATCCTACCACAGGCTTATTACACTGTCTACAGGTTTGTCCTGCTGGGTCACTTTGCAGTGTTTATTGAAATTCAGCACACTGAAGCCAAAACACTATGAGGAAGATCATACTTCAGCAATACTGCTAGTGCATCTGAGGGTCAGCTAAAGTGATTTGAAAGTTAAGGGGGGATCCTTTGGATTGTTTTTCCTTTGTTTTTTACTCTTGGGTAACAAATTGTCCATGTATGATCAGTAAATCATTGTACATTGTAATCAATGTTAAGTCTCACCAGTCCACTGTGATAATACAGAATGGATTGTCTTACCTTATACATACAAACTACGCAATCTCTGTTTGTTTATGTTTCAGCCCCTAAGGCATCAAAATCAGCTGCTTTTGAGAAACCTTTGGTCACTACACTTATAGAAGGGCATAACATTTTTAAGATCACAAAACGAATCTCTTACAATCTCCTGATTATTTTGCTGGTGTGTTAATTGTAATTCTGTATGTTTAGATACATAATATACAGGACATATTATGTAACAAATCACCCTAACACAGTAACCAAAAACTGTGATGTAATTAATGCTGCAGTTTAAACAGAACATTATATCCCAAAGTATCATGACCCCGTTTTTCTGAATACCTACCTAGTTAAACACATACATGTAGTTTCATTGCAAGTTTTGGAAATACAGTTGTGGACTTATTTTAGGTAGTAAAATGATCAGAATATTGTGCCCTTCACATACATTAACGTCCAAGATAACGCCCTTCTGCATCTACGTGGTGACAGTTTTGGAGAATTAGAGCCTGTTGCCATATCCGATCATATTAAGAGTAGGTTATATTATTATAGGCACAGGTGACTCACAAAACACCTTCTGTGATGGTGCAGCCCAGAATGCTGACTTACCCCTCTTTGCCCTTAAAGACAATCCATCACAATCAATGCTAGATCGTTCATAATAAAAGCTTTTTGAAAGCAGTCTTAGTGACACAGTGTTAAGAAACAGGGTTGACTGGAAACAATACAATAAAATGGCTGGTATACATCCCTGTAAATTAGCACACCAGTGCACAGACAATGCACACAGATGCACAGACTCCAAGGTCCAGATCTTGATAGGAAATAACCCCCAGCCCATTTGATCTCTGTTCTGTGTACTGTGGCTTCCTGCCTGAAAGGTGAGCAAAACCCATTAGAGAGGTCTTGAGTTTACTGAGAGTAATAATGCAATTTACATAAATAGTATGTCTGTTGGTTGTTCCATTAATCTTGCTGACATCTTAACCAGGTAATTTATTTATATACGATCAGTCTAACAGAGGATTAATTAAAAGCTTTGGTATTACCATATTGAGTACTGTAGGTGTAACTGTGACAGAAAGTACTGAAGGATTATTTTCAGCAGGTTAGAATGCATTTAATTAGGAAATGACTTCCTTCAAAAAACCGTCGTCATTTACTCATGTCATTCCAAATGTTGTAATGTAAGTGTAATGTACTGTAATGTAATGTAAGTTTAATGTACTCATGTCAATTCCAGAATGAATGTAATGTAAGTGGATGGGGACTTAGGACAGCAATTACTTATATTTCATATAAAATAACAGTTTTTGACATTCAATTAAGTCTTTCTGTTGTCAAACACGTCTGAGTATGTATGTATGTATGTATGTTTATATTGCACATTATCTCAGTACAAACCTGTCTTACCTGTCTAAATGTT
>JAZGTJ010001126.1:0-46860 GCA_036877575.1 Botia almorhae | reverse complement strand
AAACACATACATGTAGTTTCATTGCAAGTTTTGGAAATACAGTTGTGGACTTATTTTAGGTAGTAAAATGATCAGAATATTGTGCCCTTCACATACATTAACGCCCAAGATAACGTCCTTCTGCATCTACGTGGTGACAGTTTTGGAGAATTAGAGCCTGTTGCCATATCCGATCATATTAAGAGTAGGTTATATTATTATAGTTACAGGTGACTCACAAAACACCTTCTGTGATGGTGCAGCCCAGAATGCTGACTTACCCCTCTTTGCCCTTAAAGACAATCCATCACAATCAATGCCAGATCGTTCATAATAAAAGCTTTTTGAAAGCAGTCTTAGTGACACAGTGTTAAGAAACAAGGTTGACTGGAAACAATACAATAAAATGGCTGGTATACATCCCTGTAAATTAGCACACCAATGCACAGACTCCAAGGTCCAGATCTTATTACCATATTGAGTACTGTAGGTGTAACTGTGACAGAAAGTACTGAAGGATTATTTTCAGCAGGTTAGAATGCATTTAATTAGGAAATGACTTCCTTCAAAAAACTGTCGTCATTTACTCATGTCATTCCAAATGTTAAAATGGAAGTGTAATGTACTGTAATGTAAGTGTAATGTACTCATGTCAATTCCAGAATGAATGTAATGTAAGTGGATGGGGACTTAGGACAGCAATTACTTATATTTCATATAAAATAACAGTTTTTGACATTTAATTAAGTCTTTCTGTTGTCAAATTAAGAGAGTAAGGTTTGGTAAGGTAAAGTAAGGTAACTATCAAAACTGTTGGTAATGTTAAGTCTTATTTGATGGGGATGTTTTTCTTCCCAGGCAATGACATCATAAAGATGACACATTTCTGAGTGATACGAATGCTGTCCTAAGACTCTTTATCCATGAATCACCCCCAGCTTTAAAATTTGATTAAAATACCATGGTTATGTTTTTCCCTGACTTCAAGTACTTTAACCACAAGGAGAGTACGTTGAATGCACTCTTTGTAAGACGGACTTTGCTAGTCCCAACACAACACATATATGTCTGTGTAATTTAGATGTATGTTTGTGTGGGCATGTTTAAAATCTATTTGGGACCTAAAAGCATTTTGTTTCCTGCCTTGTTAAGATCATTTCACCCTTTTTCTTGATGAGAGCATTTCTACATGCATTGAGTCAGTTTTTGTTATAGATATGTACTGCAAACATGGATTGTCTTTCATTTTTGTTGATGTAGATTTGTATGATGTAATGTTCTGAATGACGCACTTAAGTAGATAGTGTTACTGTCTGTCATATTGAATTTTTAAGATTTATTTGGACTACATTCAGGAACTCGATACAAATGCCACTTTATTTCATGTAATTGTTTTCATTTAGTCTTCCTTCAGACTTACACAAACAAAAGACCAAGAGCAAAGCATCACACCCAGGCTCCAAAATTAACACGCCAAATGCCAGTAACAACGAGCTTTAGCATTTAAATGAAATAACTTTCAACTTTATTAGGAACTGCAGTATAATACATGGATTATATAAATCTTTTGACCATTGGTGCTGTTAGAGATGTGAGTGGATTTTAGACATACAAACCAAAAGACATACAAACCATGTACCACAGAAAACATCAAAACGTCATGATTTCTAACTTTAACCTCAGAAGAAAGTTCTTCATAACTCCAAGTGGCAACACATGTGAAATCTTCCAAATTCACCAAATTAAAAATAAGTAAAAAAAAGTAGTAAAAAAAGCAAGCGTCTTTATATTTTGTGACAGGTGCAGTTTCACAGACTGACACAGACCGACTCTTCTTATATATGCTAAGAAGATTAATTTTCAAAAAATTAATTCCATTGTCATGAGGATGAAAATGCAGATATTTAAAGATAGTCTTTACAATATGGGTACATACAAAAATCAAGAAAGGGGAGAGGAACAGGATGGGAACATGACCCAAGTTGGACTTGAACCCTAGTCTCCCATTATCATGACAGCTCAACATCAGAAGACCTGCACAGACCACAATGCCACTGCTCCAACAAAAAACATTTTTGTTTAAATAAGCAATTCATAAAATACATAAACGTTTATATATTAAATATATATGGTCATATTATATGTTAAATATTTCTGGTCAGTAAACATTCTCACTTACCATTAGCTGGTGTGGAAAGAAGACCACACCATTTCTATAAGCGGAGGTATGCCTGAATAAGAATGGCCACCTGTACAAAAGTACAATCCATTTGTCACCACAGCTCACTATTTCTCCCTGTGACCACCTTCTCACTCTGTGTCTGATGGTCCATCTGAAATGCCAGACTTTTGTCCTTGATTCCCCTAAAGGGAAATTACCCTGGATGTTGAATATGAGTCAGACACACATATTCATACTTTGCAGGTGTCCAAAGTCAAGGTCTAGAGCTTGTCCGTGCAATCCTTGCAGTCTAATCAATATATCATAGAGCCTAGAATCGAAGTGAAATACCTCGGGCACGCCTCCTAATAAGATATTTGCAGCCATAAATGTAAGGATTAACGATAACAAATGATACTGGAGGCTGAGGTATGGCCTGACAGTTCCTTCATGCATGAGAATTCAGATCGGGCATTATGCTGTCTCGAGGTTCATTACCCTGACTGTGTTATGGCCCGACTGGGCTGAGTTCAATCACGCCGTACTGCACAAATGCCCATGAGATGAAAACATGGGTCGGGCATGGATTTATCAAGCCACTCTCGTATGGTCCTGAATATGATAAACAGAGGCAGAGGGTATCCATTATGATTTTGTCAGATTCTTTAACTTTGACATAAATAATAAATTACCTAACTGATGGGTTTTGCAAGTCAAAAAGGGGGAGTATTTTCATAATCACAAGAACAATAAAAACAATCATTTACAAAAGTGGCAATAAATAAGTCTGGTAATATAGACTTATATTAAATATGATCATTAATGAATGCTTCAGTGACGCTGGTAAATTTACCTGCATTTTTAAACAATAATATGACAAGTGTGTGTAGATTACAGGTCATTGCTTGCTCATAAATACCACAAGGCTAAAGTATATATGATTACTGGAGGATAATAGCATGAAATTGGTTGTAAAAAGGGTAATATCACAGATTATACTGGGCAATCACAGAATTTAGTCATGTAAATTTAGTCAGTAAATTTTGTGTGCTAACTCTACACATGGTATCTTGTCAAGGAATTGTGGGTCTCTAGAAAGGTTTATTATTCCAAAATCACAACTAAGTGTCATTTATTTCATGCGTTTTAAAGTTACTATTTTGTTATGTCCTAAAACTCATGAAATATTACAGAAAGCAATAGTAACATGTAGACCATGTGTTGATACTGTCAGTTTCTTTATTATATACCCCAGGGACCAGATTCTGGCCAGGAGCACAAGTCACTCTCGTTTAATGAACCTCTATAGTTTGACCTTTCTGCGGGACGTTTACATGCGGCAGACGCATGTCAGACACATATGACTGTTGGCCTGTGAATAGGTAGGAGGTAATCAGCGTTGTTTAAATGCTGCTTTGCATATGCATGCATCATTAATTAAATGCTAATTAGGCCAAGCTGCACTTGTGACTCTCCTTGTAACCCACAGCTAAAGCCATCAAAGGAAGGTTACTGCAGAAGGAGAACAGAGGACTAAACACAGTAGATCAACTCATAGGTCTAAATTTGGAAACTGACAAGATTTTAAAATGTTTTCGGGACAGTATGCATTTTCCTGTCTTAAAGTAACAGTTAACCCAAAAATTAAAATTACTCACACTCATATCTGTCGAAATTCATAAAATTTTTCTTCTGTGGAGCACAAAAGGAATTTTATAGCTAAATATTTTCAGTGGATAATTTGAGTTTTAGTATGTTTTTCACACAAAGCAAATGTATTGCTTCAAAGGGCTTAGTGCCTGCTATGAATCACTATTTGTATGATACTTTTATAGTTCCTTTGTGACATGATCACTACCACTGTGTGGACTGCAGTTGTATGAATATTCATCAAAGCTTCTCCTTTTGTAAGAAAGTGCTACAGATTTTTATTTTTTAGGTGAACTATCCCGCACTCTTATATCACACTTGTGGTGTGCCACTAGTTTGTAGTACATTTAAGGCCATAAACGTGAACAACATTCAAATTTTATATGATTAGCATAGGTCAAGCTTTAGCAAACAAACCCTTCCTACTTCCTTTTTTATTAGTTTCTCTGTTGCCAGAGGAGGGAAATTGTCAGTGGTGGGTGTGTACCTCTACAGCTCATGTAAGTCAGACAGGGTACATAACTCTTTACAGAATGACTCGCATACCATCAAGTGACAGTGGTGGAGATTTCATCTAAAACACCCAAACCATTTCTGGATGACATCTGCCCTTTCAAATGCATACATCTGCACTGGAACATTCTCATTCTGAATGTATATAATCATGTCCTGCCATGTTTCATGATATGATTTCACTTCACAACGTGCCCATGCATCAAATAGTTGTACAGATTTCCATTTTTAGCTTTTTCAAAATCTTTTTATTTGTCGAATAAATTAGCAGATGTTAGCCAATCCAATAAGATTGTGTTTCATATTAACTCATTAGCCTGTATTTTGTGAACAAAAAGTCCAATCTTCAAGAAACTTGCCTTAACACACCTGCCTGGAAGTTTCTAGTCTTAGTTACACTGTGATTAGCTGGTTCAGGTATGTTTGTCAGTGGCCCTCTTAAGAGCAGGCTTGGACACCCCTGACTTAAATGGTAGCATAATATGAGGAAATATACTAAATTTAATCAAATTCCATTTTGGAGGGTGCAACAAATGAAAGAAAATCCTTAAACCCATTTTGCGGAAATATACTTTACACACATGCTTGTACTTAAGCATGTCACTTCTTTCCTCCACTTGCCTTTCAGCTAATAGAAATGCTAAAATACTTTTAAGAAATACAGAG
This sequence comes from Botia almorhae, assembly GCA_036877575.1. Classification (NCBI taxonomy): domain Eukaryota; kingdom Metazoa; phylum Chordata; class Actinopteri; order Cypriniformes; family Botiidae; genus Botia; species Botia almorhae. Next base: position 41,891 of record JAZGTJ010001126.1, on the reverse strand, counting down.
AGCAATCAATATTTTATGGAACAGAAACTCAGACGGGACCCGAGAGGAGAAAATGTATTGTGTTAATCAGGAGCCAGAGCTGTGATTCACAATTCTGTCATCTGTTACATTGGAACATTTAAAGGAATGGGTGACACAAGCTGTGTTCTGATTTAAAGAGTCAATGCAAAGTGTTTACTGATATCTACATGCTAAATATGGGATATTTTATACATAGAAACATGATTTTTTTTATATATATAAATATTATGCGATGGTTAGTATACAAGATTTGTTTATAATAATGTGTCATTATAGCGACATTGTTTCTCATTTTGTGCACCTTATACCCAGAAACAACTGCCTAACAACTTAACTCCTTTTCACTGTGTTTTTTTTAGCCAGTTTTTGTGTAGCACCAGTGGCATGCAGTGGCTAATAGGTAAATATCTCTCCACTTCACGTAATTTCATGTAAGATGGCCAAATACCCTAAAAAGGCAAGTGATATTAATGTTTCCAGAGAGAAAGAAAAAAGTTTGGTAGTGATAAAAGAAAAGCACACATATTCTGGATTTCCTCTATTTGAGACCTTAGATGGGGGAGACTCCTCATCACCCCACCCTTGGGGTGAGAAGCCACAAAAAAGAAAACACAAGAGGGAGGAGAGAACGATAGAGGGAACTGGAAAAGAATGAGACACAAACAGTGTCTCAGACAGGGTTCCAAGTGGAGCTGTCCACATTCTCCTTCCTTGCTCAATGTTCCATGACAACAAGGTGAGATGAACAGCAGAGGTTAGTCTGAGCAGCTGCTTCCTGGGTTGGAAATTCCAAGCATTGAGAACCATCTGTCTATATGTTCACTGATGTATATGGAAGTCATCTATCAGGCTGCAGCCCCGCAGCTGCTGGCTCGTCAGGCCCGCTGCCTTTCTCTAGGCACCCCAACAATGGAAGCCAGTTCTTCAGCTTGTGTCACCCAGAATGGCTGATTTGATTAAGTCCCGAGCTCTCATTATGTTGGGTAGGGGTGTAGAATTTCAATGATAATCCATAATGCATGACCATTTTTTTCTTCTCTTTTTTATTTGTTGCCATGGCAACATAAATTCAAGGTTACTGGCTCAGACGCATAATTAGGTGTGCGCTGAGCACTGAAGAGGTGCTGTTAAAATTCCCCTCATGAAAGTGGAGCATCAATCATGTTGTCACAGATTGCAAAGTACTCATAATCAGATGAAATGCCTCAGAGAGAGATGGAGAGAGAGAGGGCAAAAAAAAGTATAGAGAGAGAGTGTGTGTTAAGACAAGATGCATCTTTCTGTGTTGAAGCTGAGGGGGGTGAATTGAAGCATTTGACCTGCCTAAGTAAAACTGGACTGTCTCTGGCACTCACAAGTCTTTTTATGCATTTTCTTGTAACTTGGTCTCACTTCATTTGGCTCCGCTCGGCTCTTTAATGCAGAAGTGTGTGCCGCTCTAAAATGAAGGAGATCATTTCTCACTAGGGATTACCAGGTCTTTGACAACTTCAGCTCCCAGCCCACAGCTCATCGAACCTATTTTAACACCAGACAAAAAGCCAGAGTTCCACCCTTGTGACTTCCTTTCCATTTTAATATTTAATATTCTTTCATGCGTCCTATATCTTATAACTTTATTTCGTATGGGGTCAGAGAAGATGATTCACTTTTATGAAGATGTCTCAACCTCCATTTTTGTCTTATTTTGGTTGATCTGAAAGCAGTCCTCATTTTAAACAAAAAGAAATGAATAAAAATATAAATTTTCATAAACATGTTAAAGCTAAAGTATTTTAACTATTTTTAAAATGTTTCTTTCTAGCTTAAAGGTGAAGCGTGTAATTTCTGCACCACTAGTATATTGTTAAATCTGAACTTAAATCTGAATTGTTGTCTTATTTAATTTAAAAGTTGTTGTTTTACATTTATCTTAAAAATAATGTATTTATATAGTATAGATGTAGCACAGATGTATATGTTTCCTTATTTATTTATTCCTTTATTTATCGTGAAATAAAATTCTTATAAATTACAAAACCACTGCATACATCAGGCCTTTCCTCTAAATCTTTGATAAATAAATAAGGATACACCAAGCCAAAGGATATATTATGGGTCAGAACGTCTCTGCTCTAAGAATCTGTCTCTCTGGGCTACAGAGCAATGCTCAAACAGAAACAGATGTACAGGCTGAAGCTGCTGTCAAATGTACCTATATACAGGACTGCAGGGGTCTTTAACCTTTTATTATAAGTCTGTGTGTATGCAGAGAGCTCAAGTCATAAATTATAGTGTTTAAACCCACTCACTGCTTCAACACAAGTGGCAAATTTAACTTCATATATGCAACAACAGTTGTTTTATATAAAAGTGAAAGCCAAGTAAAATGATAAAGCACCTTCAAAGCTCAGTTTGCGTCAGGGAACAGATTTCAGTACAAAGAAAAGAAGGGTTATTATCAGCCTGGTTTTTTTAAAGACATTGAGAAGGCCATTCGTTTTAAGTTTAGTTGTTTCACTGAGACTGTATTTATCAGATAGGAGTCTGATGACTGAGACTAAGAACTGATATATCTCCAATGGGATCCAGAGAGAGAGAGAAAGAGATCACGCTCAGATTTTAATGACTCACTTGCACAATGTACTCACTTGCACAGGTGTGGATGTGCCAGGAAGCTGCTCGCTTTATTTTCACTCTTCCTGTCAGTTCAGCCCAGTCAGTTGATGGCTCCTGTAAAATTGATGTTTTCTCATCACACTGTAAATCGCTGTGAGTGATGATTGATTTTGATATGCGCCTTAGGGTTGACAGCACCCAGCTTTTTAAATAATTCCTGGAACATGTTTGTGTCATTTGTGTTTTCCTTGTTTTTGACTATGAATGATTAAGTGTATAGAAAACTGAGCTATTATATTAACTTCATAAAACTGGCAATAATCTAAAAATAATAATTTGTTTTAAAAATGCATTTGTTTTTTATTTCCATAAGCTTGTCACTCAATATTCCTTAAGCACATCTTATTACAATGATTTAATAATGCATATAAAAAATAATACACTGTCTCAAAAAAAGTTTTTGTTTACATAATTCTAATTTATCACAAATGTTTTACATTATAACTTATATTATCAGCATGATAATTTAAGTGATGAAAAATAAATCTGATATTTGTTTTAATATTTGATATGTCTCTTTTATGACAGCAGGCATTCAACATGGACTCTGATGTTTCATGTTTTTTGTTTGAGAATGTTCCAAAAAGCATCTTTGGAAATAAGAGAATCCTTACAAGAAATAAGCTTGGTCAGTGTCACAAACATACATTTGATTTGTGATCTAGAAATAGTGTAGAATCTTTACACAATTTATATTTATTATTTTTTAGGTCACACAACCTACTGTACTGTTTATATAAATTATGCTGCATGTAGCTATTCTATAGATATATATTTCATATCACATTTTCCGATATTATATGGGTGGTGTGGGTAAAGGGGGATGAGTGAGTAAAAAAATTCATTGCTTATCCACTCTTTGACTCAGGGGGCATCAAGGTCTTTCTCCTGCATGAACTGTTATTGTATTGGGAAAACATTGTTAGAGTTTTTGTCCCTTCAGCATTGAGCCTGTTTGAAGGCACTCTAAGGGCACAGCTCTGCTGTGTGAACCAGGCACTGCTGGAGGAATAGCTGTTTGGAATCAGGCTAAATTTGGTCTGTTCATGTCAATGTATTACAGATGCTCCTGAACTAAGAATTAATGACGAGGCAGGAATCATGAGATTTAGGGCAAAATCTCTGCATTAGTTAACAGTGTTTATATATGGGGTCTCAAACAGCTGACCTGCTTGCTTTCTCTCAAGCATGGCTGAAACTAGGCGAAAGCAGCCTGGGTTTAAAACTCTGTAAAGCCCCACCGAAAGGGTTCTGCAGCTGGTGTTCTATCTAGAACTGTTTTGTCTGTTTCTGTAGCAGGTTTTAGGCATCTGCATATGAATCCTACTGGTCTCAAGCCAGTAACTATTAATGTCAGAGGTTTTAATGCACAATAACAGCTGAGTTTGGCCAAACCAAATGGCTCCCATTATAGTCATTGAAGTTATTTACCCTGTAATTGGCTAATGCAGCAACATGATGCATGTTCAGTTGTAGAAGATCCCACACAATGTACAGTCTGTCTAGCAGCAGGCACTTTAATTCACAATTTCACGCAATATATGTGGGGCATGAGGACGTGCAATGTTTGGGTTGAAGAGTGTTTCAGAAACCCAATCTCAGTGTCTCTGGGTCAGATATTCATATATAATCCCCCACCATTGTGCTGTTTACAAGGTCAAGGTTACCGGGTCACTGCTTGGTGGATGAGTTAAATTGCCATACTCTTTCTTCATAATGGATTACAGACTTGGTGACTGGATGCTTAATGTCACTTTTATCAGAAAGGGAGAATGATAGCAGAGGACTTGGAACTCAAAAACAGACAATTGGAGCATCTCATTAGATACTGAGCACAGAAGCAGGATAAAGCGTAACCTGGGCCTCAGCTGATAGGATTGAAACATCACACAGTGAGTCTCTGACAGTCATAGGGATCATTTAGATGATTTATGTGGGGAAATTGTATTTGCTAAGCAAGAGAGATAATTAAATAAAGCAGTTCTTGGCCTGGTGCAGAATATGTGGCAGCTCTTCTGTAGAAAATGATCTTGCCCTGCGTCTCACAGGCAGAGAGAGATAAGAGGCCAATATTTGCTCAATGCCCCGATATCCATTCTTACAACCTAATGTGCAGTTACACTGATTATTGAATATTAGATTGATCACTCATAAAATGCATGCTGGTGTGATAAAGGGGAGTATTCAGTTTTGTTTTTTTCAATCAAGACAATCAAGCAGTCATGGACTTAAAAAGCAGCTGCATGTGTTGCGTTTATCAGTAATCATATAACACTGGACCTTGTGGTGCATGTGGTGCATGTGCACGTCTGCTCTCGGTTCTTTATTTCCCTGAAGTTACGGGCAGTTGCTGTTAATAGTGGAGGCCAGAGGCAGACCCACAGGAGCTCTGAATAACTGGGACACAAAAGAAGCTCTGTGTGTGCTGAGGGGTCACATCTGCCATGCTCTTTCTCTCTCCCACACAGACATATACACAGCAGCAGCACCAATAACAACAACGGAGGCCCCAGGTCTGGCCCCTGCCTCACAACAGCCCTCCTGTGCTGCTCTGGGGCTCTGATAGAGCATGACATTTCACTGGGCACCCATTACCGCCCTGTCAGTTCCTCTGTTATCACACAGCTCACAAACAGAAATATGACATCATAAAATGCCACACGAAAGGCCCTTATATTGTGAGCCTGCAGCCACTCTGTATAATGGCTGAGGTGTAAAATTAGTGTTTTGGTAATAACATTTTTAAAAAAAGGGAAACATAAAAGGTCACATTTGTGTTGAAAGAAAAAAAAGGAGATGGATGTTGTGTTAGGGAAAAGGGTGTCATTGAAAATGGTCTAAAATAAAAAGGTTTTGCTGTTTGATGGATGCATTTGGTCTTATCTTCATGAAAGGGACCACACCAATTACCACCAAAGCGGCACTGAGAGAGGCATTTATTTATACACGCTCCCTCAGTGCCCTAGCAGCTGTTTGTGGTGGGACCCCATTTAGACAAATGCATTTAATGAAGGTTCTTGAAGGTCAGAAGGCACATTTAACACATATGAACTGTAGCCCTTCAATAGCAGCTTGCTGGAATACTTGAACACCTTGCAAAGATGTTGTTCATGAAAGCATAGGCTGCCCTGTGCTGGAGTGATTAGTATATTAACTATCGACTTGGTAAACAGTGATTAAATGTATTTACCGCTAATGAGCTTGAAAGCAGATAAAGCTACTGTAAAAATCATTAACTGTATACAGTGGATATTCTGTTAGGGACTGGATCAAAGTTGGTTCAATATTATATGTCGCAACTGTTTAGGGCAACTTTATCTGTCTATGCAAACTGACCAGAGGAAAATGTTATTGCTCAGAGGTTGTTCTTTCACGGTTCAATCAGACTAAACAGAGATCTCTGTTCTTTGTCTGTAATTGCTTCAGAAAAATTTAAATAGACACAAATTGTGTAGAGATTTTTTTTGATGACATCATGAATTTAGTTATATTTTTATGAGCTCATGAATTTAATTATACAGTTTATATACTATATGTTTTATTAATTGTTTATGCAAGCAATTATAACACTATATACAGTATATAATTATACAGTTTATAAAGTTAATAAGGATATCTCTATTCTTTTGTATTTTGGGAAATTCGAGTACAGATTGAGATATTGTTGAGATCTTGTTGAACTCGTGAGATTGCTAGGGCCTCCTTCTCAAAGCAGAAAATCTTAATCAACAAAATTTCCTTTGTTCTGACTAAAATCAGTGCTGTCTAGAAAGAAATAACTGAGATCATATTTGTGTATTTCTTCCCTGTGGTAGTAGTCTACTATCTGTATTCTATGTTCAAATTATTTTTATGTACAGACATGGGTTTAATTGCTAAAACATGGCGTTTTCGATCAGACTGATTTATGACAAAGCCTGAATTTCTTTTAATTGGCCCTCTGACCCGATTTTCTGCTAAGAATAATACTGTTTAAATCAGTGGCCAGCGCCTTGAATACTAAAGACTGGCTCAATGGAGGGAGAACGCTGTGGCCTTTCAATGAAGGGACCATGGCAGGTCACAGCACATGATAGCTCCCATTCAGTGCTTAATTGCCGGTGGAGAGTCCAGGAGGCCCCACTGAGCTCAGTGGTGAGGAGATGATGTGAGGAGAGAAGGTCATTTATGACTCTTCACTGACAGAACAGCTGAGGAGCTTTTATTGTTTTGAGTGTTTGAACTGAGGACAATTAAAGAAATAAAGATGAGTGGCATTGGATTTGCTTTTTTAGTTGTTCTGGATTGGAGTCATGTAAAGGTGATCTGTGCAATAGTTTTAATGTTCTTTAGAGACACAACTGTTATATTACGTAAACTATTATGTAACGTGAAATTATCGTAACCATATCCAATCTCAAAAGTAACATGTAAGAAAAATAAAGTCATTTTATAAAGTTATGCAAATTGTGAAGCGCAATCAGTACCACTTAAGAAGTCACACAAAATAGTTTTTCTTTCATTTTTGGTAAATGCAAGAAATGACATACCAATATTTTGTTTAAAACTTCTGACTGACAGCCTAATTTTAGCTATATATGCAACCATGCTACTTGCAATCGACTACTAATTCTAAGATTTTTTTCTATTTCTTTAAAGTTTATTATTCGAAAATCTCAATCAATATACCAGGGTTTATGAAAACACTAGTTTTCAAGGAGCCTTATTCCTGGTAGCTGTCATTTTGTGTACTCAAAATGCTAATATTAAACAGATACCGTCAAAGTTTGTCTTTAAGGCATGCTAGAGCACAAAGTCCATCTTCTGTTATTGTATAACAGTAGTACCTAATTGTGATATTTCCCAATTATGAAAACAGTAATGTAAAAACAGTAATTGTCTGTACAGTATATGTTAATGTTTTTGAGTTCTTCTGATAGCACACCGAAGTTGCATGTGACCTTACAGTACACGACTGTGTTAAGCAGCCATGTACAATGTTTTTCCCAGATGGATACCAGAGAGAGAAAGAGACAGAGAATATGTATATGTCTGTACGCTATTACAATCAAAGCTTTGTGAGACGGAAGGGGGTAAATGTTACTGTCACTGGGGAGTGTGTGTGTGTGTCATTGAGCTCCAGCCTTTGCTTTGGTCTCATATTTATTATGGTGACTCATGCGTGCATCTTATGCAGACAAGCTGACAAAGTTCTGGTTTCATCTGCTTGAGAATGCTTGAAGTGAATAGTGGATCATAATCATAAGTGTGCTTAAGGGAAAAGGGGAATAAATGCATTATGACACCACTGCTCCATCAAACCATGTGTCAGGCACTTGATTCGACTCACACAAACAGGTCACTGAGATGCTGCGGGCTCTGATTTTGCTATTCAATAGCCATGAGGAAGCGGCCAGCCTCGATCACCTGTAGGGTTTAACCGAAAGCATTTGGGTGGATAGAATAAATTGGTTTTTGGATCTAAGAAGCCTTGGGTGATGGAAGCTAAGGAGGTCAAAACTGTAATGCGGTGCCAGTTTGTGTAAAGCTTTGAAGACAACCTAAACTAGATTCTGATTCTGCAAAAAAAAGCCTAAATGAGCAGAAATATTGTTCTTTTTTTGTCAAAAGCAGCTGCATTTTAGATTGTGGTCAAGGCTGGAGAATGATGAAATCCCATTTACAACTGCATTTAAATGCATTTATCTGTTGTCAAGTTAAAGGGCTGATCAAAAATATCACACTGATAGATTATTTATTTGCCTGTGCTGTTTTAGTACCTGATTCACTATTAAGGAATTAAGAAAGTGAGAAGCAGTTGCAAATGTGCTCACAGATTTTGCAGGTTGCACACAGAACCGTGTGTACACAATCCGGTATTCTTTACTGAGATGGTACAGCATTGCCCACCAATATTGTCCATGAAGCAGCTCTTTGAAATGCTGAAAGTGTTCTCTGATGTCTGGATAAATGCCCAGGTATAATAGTGTTCTCCATCATGTGATGGATAAGCACTGCCTTGATTGATAGAAAATGTACACAACATTTCTTTTAAATGCAATGCAGATGAATTCTTTTTACAGGTAATACCACAATGTTAATTGCATCAGACAGACAGCGATGAGTTTTGGCGATATAAGGCATATGATCTATAATGAGCCTAATTGCGTGTTTGCATTGAAAGAATTACAATGGCTTGCTTATATGACTCTGTGCTATTTCAATTCTTTTCAGCACCTGGTTGTCATTGAATAATGTGCAGGTTTTTGCAGTGAAATATAGTACACAAAAGTGCCACAGCTGCTGAGTAAAAAAACAGTACCCAACTGTTTTTTGTCACAAATATGTACAGTTGAAAACTGGTTGCATGTGGTCTTGTGTTGTCTCTTGGTGTGGTTTTGGGCAATAGCCAACCATCATTATAATTCAAGCAACCAATCCCTGCTTAACTGTATCCAATTCATAAAGGTGCAGCTGCCTAACGAGAGATGTCCTTCTGTGCAGTTTCGAGAACTGATTGCAGGTCAGACATTAGCACTTCTATGCAAGGGCGTCCATTGGCAACACTGCTCAATCCGCCATTTAACTTCTTTCTAAGTACTACGTAGCATCTGATGTTATGCGTAGTCCCACTTGTCTTTAACTGACAAACCCCCCTCACACCACCACCTTTTTTGTCACGCTAATAGGGATAATTGTATTTCATTTGGACACCCTGTGTGGCTTGAGTGTAATGTAGCGACACAGCAGCGTGGAGAGCAGCCCAGCCCTGGCTGCTGTAATTCAAAGGCCTCTCTCTCTCTTGTCCCTGCCATCACTCTAGATTGTAATTCAAGAAGCAACTGGGTTGGAGGACCCTCCTTTTCTATGCACGACCCATTATTGGGGCTGAGAGACATAGCTGCTTTTAGTGGCAAATAGGGCCTTGGCGGACGGTTTGCCCAAGTGTTTTACAAATGAATGCAGAGGGAGGCAGGCGGGCAGGCAGGCAGCTGGTCGGAGGGGCAGGGGTGGCCTTGAATCACACATCCCACCCCCGACATCACTCACCTCTAGCCTTGTGCATCAACCAGAGAGGCAGAGAGCCCCGACTGCTTTCCCTACTGGTAATTACCGCTATTAAAGCTAATCCTGCTACCATTCAGGCCTGCTTTTGTTTTGGGCTTTATCTTCTCAAAGCTTCGAGAGTTTCTCCTTTCAGCCTGCTGTACAAAAGAGACATTTTTTAGACCTGGTAATTATCTGTTTTATGTTCTCAACAAGAGCTACAGAAAAGCCTTTCTCGAGCACAGAGATATAGGGCCAATGCAGAACGACCGCTCTGTTCTTCCCTTCACTGCAGACACTATATATAATCACAGCGATAATGGCCAAAATACGCAGTGGACGTTATTGAGAGATTAATGAGATAGAAGGGGACTTTATCTATCTCGCCGGCAATATAGCAGTAAATGTAATTATGTTCAGTGCTTATTAGCATGGTGGCAGTACTGGGTTCTAATTTACACCAGTAATTGGGTCTCTATTTTTATGATGTGTAATCTACTATTAATCATATTTATGATTGGTTAAATGGGTAAATCACTTTACCCTGATTTCCTAGAACACGTCTTTAATCTCACCTCTCACTGTTTTCCACATCAGTTTTGTCAGTAGTCTACAAAAATATACATTGATCATTGTGTTTCTGCAAAAAACATTGAAACATTGATGAAATGTGTGTTGATGGGTGACAGCAACTAGTTAACAAAAAAATCACTGTTGCCCAAGCCATGCGCTGTGGCCTGATGTTAATGGCAAAAACATGCTACATGTGTATTAGAGCGCTGGGATTTACACTCATTAAAGAGCTGTGTTGAGTGACAGGTTTAGCCCAGACACATTTTATTAAATCACATCAGACCCAGTATACCTGTCGTGTGTCAACAGAAGAACATGTGGCCCGTTCAAAGTCCAGCCTCCTTCCAGATGGCTTTCCTCTTCCTGCTCCCGGACCTGCTGTGCTGGGACCTCTCCTGATTGGATAGGCCAGATGCTCTCCTGCTGCTCACTCGTGATTGGCAGGTGCCTTCCCCAAACAGAGATCCAAACATCCCCACACTTTTCTTGAATGGCAGCCCCTGTGGCCCACTGATCTTCTCTGATGGCTTTGGGTATGACATTATTAAAGGTTTATACTGATTGAAATAATCATGTAACTGTCTTACAACATCCATGGCTGAGGCTTCTACAGTATATCTATCACTGAGCTGTTGGAATCCAACCAATCACGTGCTTTCAAAAGGTCAATTATACTTTGTTGTGATGTAGAGCGTGTTGTGAGCTGTCCCAGGATGAGACCAAGTAAATAGGCATTTAAATGAATAGTATCTTAATTTGAAGGCTAATAGGCACTATGTGTCGAGAAAACCCTGAGCATCTGAGTAAAATGGCTCTTGGAGAGAAAAAATGGCCCTTCAGTGTAAATGGAGCAGCACATTTGCAATTCAATGTATATACATCACCAGGAATACTTTACGAGATAAGTCTGTGCCAAACTTTTTAAGTAGCTCAACAAGCAAACCATGCACAGTAGCTGCGGTTTCAAAACCTAGTGAGTATATATAGCATAATATTAAATGCTGTTCCACAAAAAGTAAACACCTTAATTATGTTGCCTCCTGCAATATCTTGTTTTGGGCAAATGTAAGACATCATTACATGTATTGTTTGCAGAGAAAGCAATCCCAAAATGCATTGCACCAAAATTCTGTAATGAAAACAAATCAAAGATGGCAGACAAGGTGAAAAAAGGTTATTGTATATAATATTAAAATTAAAATGTTCATATAATTTCAGTGACGCGCAGTTTATGTCAACGTAAAATGTTCCAGATCACCTTTAGGATTTCTTATGTAAAAAGCAGACTGCAACAGCTTGGAACAGAGTTGTCTGGTATGTTCTATGTCTTCATGCATTGTTGTAGTTTTGTCTGTATCAGTTAGTGAAATTTGAAAACATACCATTTTACACACTACAAACATAAAACTCTATATGTAGATACAGTATGGCATAACAGTTGTTTAAAACTGGTGTTTTTAAAACGTGTAGTATTAACAGCTATCTGTTGTATTGCTTTGGGGACAAGAGTACAATATTTCTTAGCCATCTGGCCCAATAAATCTTTATTTATTTGTTACCAGAACACTCTGAACAACTACTGTGTGGCTCAAACAGAAATTATATCATGATCTGCTTACACACACAAAAAAGGTGTATTCGGAAACAGCTACTACATGTGACCACAGTACTGTAGAGTTCTACAGTACTGTATGTGCGTGCTTATGTGTTTATGCCATATTTCTTTATAAGAAGTTTAAGTGTGTGTTTGTATATGTGATGTATCTTTGCTTTAGTTTTTGTTGCCAAATGTGAGGTGGTCCTCACTAGTTAAAAAAGAAATTTAAATTCAATATTACCTGCATGTTAGATTTAGAGGTTGAGTTAGGCCATTTAAAATATCATTAGCCTGGTATTATAACAGTAGAAGTCTATGAGTTGTCCTCATAATATTGTGAAACAAACCTGTGTGTTTGTTTGTGTGTGAATGTGTGTATGGTACCTGATGGTGTTCCTAGACAAAAATCACAATTCCCAGTGAAACTCCAGGACATATTTTTCTGGGGGGAATTATGGGATGGCATTGTGAGCATGTCTCCAAAACTGTCAGCTCACATCTGTGAGACAGGTGGGTTAAGAATTATGTAGGCCATATTTCATCACATAAACAGTCATGAGAGTTTATATTGGTTTATATTGACTCTACTGATTGAAACTGACTTTATTGTCAGATTTTTGACTTTCTTTGTTGCCCCCCACTGTATATTATTTATGCTTGCATTGACAGGTTGTCTGTGTAGCCTTTTCATGAGATCTTATTACTGTACAAACTGTCAAAGGGAAAACGCTGTTGACAGGATGTAACTTTTAAATAATGTTGCTTTTCAGAATATGCTGATGCTACAAGAAAGCCGGCATAAATATGTCCAAGGTCATCAGAATTTTGAAATGTGAATTTGTATTCAGACAAAAGGCTATTAATAACATCAAACCAAAGCTGTGTTTCAAACCTGCCAATATTAGACAATGATGTTGTAAGGCAAAATAATTAGTCTGTTTGCTTCCTGTTTACCCAATAAAGACCCCAGCCAATTAAAACACCCTCTACGTAGTCAGGAAATGGGCCAATTAAAAAGAGGTCCTGGGAAGAATTGTGGCTTAAAACGCTGAAATATGGAAAAGCTCCAGCCATTGTTCAGGAGGTAAAATTCCTGATCCCGGACCTGATCTTAAGAACGACACTCTTGCAGTGTGCAGGCCACAGATAAAGGCTATTGCCTGTCATCGTTGAAGTCCACGTCGAGTCAGTCAAGCTGTCAGGCAGTCAGAGGTAATCTGGTAAAGTGCCAAAGGCAAGTGGAGAGAGAGGCAGGGGTGGGAGGAGCTAAACCAGAGTTGTTGTTGTGGCCTGCCTGCCCATCTACCTCGCTGATTATGAGTCATAAAATCAAACCCTGATTAGGTGATCGTAGGTGTCACTGAGACAGTAGTAAAACTAGCTCTAAAGGATAGTGTAAAACCGTTTAGTGGGGTATTTTATGGCTACAAGGTGGTTTATGTAAGGCATGCATCTGTCCCGGTAGGCCAAGCAGATGAATGAAATGACTCTCGTTACTGGTTTATGTTGGTGTGTCATATGCAAAGATTGTTGGGATATTAAGACACATTGGCATGTGTATAAACAGTTGACGTACAGCACGCCAGCCATCATTTGACATTTGAGAAACGATGTCATACATTCTCATAATATACAGACGAATATTTTAGAGGGCGCTGGGAGAGCATTCATTTTTTATGGTCACAATCCTTATAGTTTGATGTATGTATTCATCAGGTGTTGCTGCATTTGTAAACTGGCACATTCCCATCAACCCCCTACACCCACCTCCTCTGCAACCCCACTCTCCCCCTCACTCCCAGCCTCCACCCCCCTGGTGCTCATATCTACGGTACATATCAATATAACCTGCAGCCATTTGGTAGCACATATTTAGCAATTAAGGTGAGTTTCAAAGCCAAGTTTCAGATTGATACATTCAGAGCCAGATGGCCATTAATGCCATCATTTTTCAACAAAATTCACATGTAATGTTTTCATTTGCTATAAAATGTTGCACCATTGCACAGAAAATGGATCTAATCTTCAGCTACACTAACTGTTTGATTTCAATCTAGCAAATCGCAGTTTTATAATACAATTTAATATCTCTATTTGTTTTTGAGTCTTCATAAAGTAGAAAATGAGTATCAGTTTCTTTTATTTGATTACTGGGCGCATTAGTTGCTAACTACCATCTGCTTGTGAATTTACATATAGTGTATCGCACAACAGACTGAGTAATGTTAAATTTCTCATTTCTGCAGATGTTTGTACATCCATTAACAGCCTTGATGGAAGAAAGAAACATTAGCAAAAGTAAATATTCATGATTTAATATGTCTTTATATGCATATAAAGTTTATCAGAAATCATATTAAGATCAGCTTTGTCAACAGGCTTTGTCTTTCTGTATAGTAATCATGGATGTGTGGCAATTTTTTCAGAATGGACGCAGCTCAGTGGAATGCAGATTGAAGGGATTGTTTGTTCTGAACAAGGCCAATTCATCTCCAAGAACGTGTGGTGCATTTTATGTCTTTGGAGATCCAAAGATGTGTCTATACAATATTAGCAGAAACGCTGCAGCTTGAGACATTTCTGAGGGACTTAAGCTCACAAGCAAGACTGAATGAATTAAAAAATACACCTGTTTAGAATACAGAAAACAGATGAGGAGCTTAAAGGAACAGATGATTAAAAACAAAATTGTTTTGTGTATATTCGCCCTTATGTTTTCTGAAATTATGTGCTTTTATTTTTCCATGGAACACAAACATTATGCAGCTCTTGCCTGTCACTGTTCATAGAGAGATCCAGAAAGATACAAAACATAACAAAAATAATCCATTTGTTTTGAGCAATATACTGTATTCCAAATCTTCTAAAGTATGATTTGTGGGTTTGTGCAGATCTACTTTAATGACAATTCTATATAATAATTTTTCATTATGTGTACATTTATATACTCAACACCCCTGGTTACCATAAATTGTCATTGTATGGTTAAATATGAGGATGACTCTGAAGTGTCCTTTAATGTCATCATACCATCTTAACATTAACATTAATTTCTTATATTCCTTTCTGAGTTCTCACACACTACATTTTACCTAACCACCTCTAAGCAAAGTCAGTCCTTCATAAGCCCGGGGGTTAGCAGAGGTCAAAAGCCACTCCTCCAAGACCTAAAAAAAGCCTGACATCTGGTGCAGGGTAAGTTGTAGAATAATAATGCCTCAGACCCCACTCTATACACCAGGACGTTCCCAACGAAGTAGCATACCTCTGTTTCTCCAAAAGTGTACTTTTAAATCATCATGTTCCTTTTTGTCCTTTTCTTTAATGATTCAAACCAGTTTGTTTTCATTTTAGCTACTATAAAGAAAAGATCCATCTCATATGAAAACTTCTGCTAACCTGTATGCAGATTTAACACTAACCTTTTCATCAGATCCCTCCGCAAGCACTTTGCAAAAACAACTGCCTTTGCCCCTTTCATGGAAGGAAATATGTGTGGATTGTTTGTTTGGGTTATATGGGCCCCACAATAACGGGCCCCTTCTTTACATGCCATCTCAGTGTTGAGTTTCTTGAGTTAGACACTAGGTCAAAACAGTTTTAGCTTATGATATATGCCAGCTGGGTGAATTATTTTGGATCAGTCATGTTGTTTTTTCTCACATTTGTACGCCTGTAGCTTGTTTCAATGGCTTCTTTATTCTCAGGAACCTGATTCAAATTCTTGTTTATAAGACATGCCGGCATATCACAAATTCCAAATGGTAACTGAATCTCACAACACTTGCTGCATTTGTGGAGTGCCAAAGGCATTCTGTCTGCTGTTGTACAGTCTGACAGCTAAACTCACAATGTCACAATGTAATGGGTACAAATTCGTACCAAAAACTGAGCAAAACCTGACAAATCTGAGCAAAACCTTCTTTTGGGAACAACTTCATTTGTAATTTTTTATAAAAATATAGTAAACAAAATTTTAGGAAAATTTAAAAAATTCAGGAAGTTTTAGGATTAGAATTAGTGTGTTAGGGTTAGGTTATGTTATAGTTTTATAACTAGCTGTGTATAAAAGTCTATAGGATGTACCCATTTAGATGAATTTAAACTAATTTAATGTTATAAATACAAATGTAACTTACAATAACATAATAACAGTGGCTATTTATTTGCAGACCCTTAGCAATCACATAACAACACCATGGCAACCATCCACACAGCCTAGCATTGTGGCACAATTGCCTTTTTTCAGAATACCTATCTACTATCTATATTATCTGTGTAATGTTTATGCCATATGAATGGAAATAATTTCTTGAATAAGTCATGAACTGCACATACCATAATCTTTTAATACAAATGAGAGGGTTATTTCATTTCATACTTGAAATGGGAATAAATCTATTGAAGATGTATTTTAAAGAGCTTTCCCTATTCAACCTTTCCTCTCAATTTGCCCCCATCATATCTCTTTTTTCTCTCTTTATCATACTCTCTTTTTAATAATGTGCTTTTCTTTGTACCTTCAAACTTTGACTGCACTGATGTACCTTTGAAGTCAGCAGATTGGGACCGAGGTTCTTCGGGTTGAGCAATTTAAAACAGATGAGTCACATTCTCATTTCCCAGCATTACTGAGGATAAACCTGCACTCAGCATGCACAATCCTATCCTTTGCAATCCAATTAATTCTCTCACTGAGCCATGTTGTAAATAACACTGCAAGATTATAAGATCAGTCAAAATAAGTCAAGCTATGTCATAAAAGGTGGAGGCTTCAGTAAGTTTGTCTCTAAGTAGTCAATAACGAGCTCATTTGATTGATACTGACTGCTAGCAATGTCCAAGTTTCTTAAAAGACGATTGAGAGGAAAGTTCTCTAAAATCTACAGCAGATTTAGGTTTTATGTTGACATGTTGAAAACCAGTGTAGTATGAGGGAGCCCATGTGCATCTCTCTGTCTCTGTTTGTGTCTGTGTGTCAAAGGTCAAACGTCACAGACAGAACCAGAAACCAGTGGATGAAGTTTCCGCTTCAGATTTGAATCATGGGGATTCCTGTTTGTTTTTTCACTTACTTCTGTGCAGTAAATGTCTGAATCTACCTTCTTCTTGTCAGTCACTGGCCTCCACATGTAGCTTCTGTTGTAGATGTTGTAGTTCTGTAGTTTCACCATATCCATAACATCTTCCCATAACCTGATAAATTAATTAAAACAAATGGTTTTAACTCCCAATTCATTACCATATAATAAAAAAATGATATTTTACTTCCAACTTCAGAATAGTCATTCTACAAAATGAGTTTTAATTGTGTCCCACACATTGTATGTGTAAATGATTTCAATAATGCAAGCTGATACAACTTTAAACTGTTTATATGCTTCAACACCTTCTCAGCCCAGAATCAGACTGGTTCAGATTCAGGCTGAAAAGAAAGAAGTAGAGCTTTATTCATCCTTCTAGCCCCTTGACTCTTTTCTGAATTAATTCTCAACGGAGGACACATTGTCTGTCCATCCTTGCCAGCATGTATCTGGACACATCATTAGGCCCTCTTTGTGTTGACCTAGCTCTACTGAAAAAGCCATTCCTTCTTCTTTCTCCCAGGCTACCTTGACATGGACCTGGCATGGATGAGAGTGGGGAATGTTTTCTGCCTTCTCTCTTTCATTGTGTTTCTCTGTCTCTCTGCTGTCTCAGCACAGCCTGTCAGTTAGAGATGTGCGCGCCCCCAAATTTAATAGGGTTTCTTCTAGCACGGCTCATTTTGAGAAGTGCGGAGCAAAGTTCACGAAGCTCCATTCGTGCAGTGCATCTGGCTTTCTGTGAGGACTTTTTCATTTATTCCATCACAAACATCCTGCATTAAAAGCTCCCTACGCTTCACAGATGGCCTTGAGAAAATGTCCAGCAGCTTTGCTTAGATTTTACACTGAACATCAGTCAGTGACCCAACAGAACCAAGTGTTTTGTAATTTTTTTTGTAATTTGTAATTTGCTGAATAAAACCCACTATAGCTGTCAAAATCTATGTCCCTCCTGAAGTGAACATATATTAAATGTTTTATGGGTCATGTATTTGTTTTTTAAGGATAAGCACATCCCACATTACCTGTTCGTGTTGACATCTACTTAATTTTGCTAGCTTCTATCAAGTGCATTAGGTTGGAGGCGTGGCCTGTGACATCAACTACAAAACTTAAGGAAAACATTTTTTGTTGTAAGCTTATGTATGATTCAAATGTTTGTTGTATGTTATGTATTTTCATTTACTAAAGGTTTACCTGCGGTCAACAACGCTATCAGAACAGACTCACTAGTTGCAATTCACTGGTGTGAGACAGGTTAGTGGTGCTAGAGGTCAAACACATTAAAACAATTATTATACAATTATGTCTATTAAAATGCATAGTATCTTAATGGTTTGCACTTAAATTTAATAGTATTCTCAGATACTGAATGGTATCTTAATAGCATGCATCGCTTTGAATGCAGATCTCTGCAGTCTCTTTTAAATAATTAGAAATGTGGTTTAATCACAGCACTATGGATTTAGCCTTCTAACAACTACCTTTGGCACTTTGCCATTACAAAAAGGCCTGGCCACTGTTTTTTTGTAAGCAAGAGCACTGTATCTTAAATGAGTGGTATCATATCAGGGCATTAAGAGCAATGCAGAGGATTATGGGAAAGCATTTCTGACTGTGTGCCCCTCAGGGTTTTAAATCAAACTCCTTGTGATGTGTGGCCCACCTGCAGAAGGCTTAATGTAAACATGGACACTAGTGTCTTCACGCAGACCTCTCCTGTTTCAAGACAGCTGCAGCCCACACACACCCACAAGCCCCCTTAAATCCCTTGCTAAATTTTAAACCCTCACTGGCTTGTTTGTGCTATACAGCATCTACACACAACTTTTTCTGTGGACAATATTTCAGTCTCCTGAAAACCCTTTAAGAAGTTGTCTGGAGGGAGGTAACAACCACAAAACTAAAATATTAAGGCTACAAACAAACTCAAAACAGCTGTGGCAGTGAGCTTAGCATAAAGTAGACTGAGCTAAACTGTGAAGCGCCTTTACAATTTGCATAAACCCGACACCGACGTGGATGTTTCAAATCAGCGTCAGATGTATATTTTCTCTCTTATTAAACATTCCTCTGCTCTAATCCTGTAATAAGGCAACAAGTTGTCTTCTTTCAACACTGTGTGGGTTTGGAAGCAAAGAATTCCCAGCCCTGCTTGCTCTGCCGAAGAGATGCACTGCCTAGCATTTCACTGTCA
The DNA here is from genome assembly GCA_036877575.1 of Botia almorhae. Taxonomy (NCBI): domain Eukaryota; kingdom Metazoa; phylum Chordata; class Actinopteri; order Cypriniformes; family Botiidae; genus Botia; species Botia almorhae. Next base: position 22,732 of record JAZGTJ010001126.1, on the reverse strand, counting down.
CCTGCTATAGTTTGCGTGTAACAGGTCTGTAATTAAACTTAACCAGTCTGGCTCCTGAATATACATCTTTCTTAGATAACAGGGATGAATCCCTCTTCTCCCCTTTGCTTAGCCAGTGATTCAGGGACATTGCAAAATGCTTTCCTTGGCCTGCCACCTAACAAATGCTCAAGCGACCCTTGGGTTCACAGTGAGGAGAAGGGGGAAAAATTTAACCAATTGGACATGGTCCATAAATCATCACCCACATACTTTCAGAGCAACCAAAGAATGAGCTGAAGGGTTATGGGGGAACAGGGGTGAGTGTGAGTAGGACGGGGGCACTGCATGAGAAGATAGGAATGACTGGTTAGCCTCCTGGTCAAGGACAAGTATGAGGGTCTGAAAGAGAGATAAAAGACATTTGTTATCATAGAGTACAGCTTGAAGGTAATTATTCACCAAAACAAACCCTATTTACTTAATATATATTTCTGCTTGTTTCAAAAAGTTTGTCCTCTTTTACCAAAATCTTTCACCAAACTTACTACACCTCTGAAACTGCTTTCCTTTTCAGCTGACCCCTTGAATCCTGCTGGATAAAATCCTGTCTTTTCCTGTTGAACATCCTGTTTCCCTTAGAGACGTTACAGAATTAAAATGGGCTGTGAGCATCTTTTAAGGTTGACTTAAAATATGAGCTGGGAAGTACATGAGAACATATTTGTTTTGTGTGAAAGGGAGTCTGAGAAAGACAGTAAGATGAGGGAAAGTTCATGTGTTTATATGTGTGTGTGTGTGTGTGCGTGTGTAAAACACAGCAAGGAAGAAAGTGTTTGGGGGAGATTATTTATATTGGCAGCTAAAAGTCTCTGCTTTAAGTGAATTTACTGTCTTTACATGAACATCAGATCATTTAATTTATTTACATTTTGACTGCATGTTCTTATAGACTTAGTACAAGATATTGCACAATTAATTGGTTAATGTTATTCAAAAATAAAAATGTTTTATCCAAACGTGATAATATTCTGCGTCTCCTAAATGCTTTTTATTTTCGTATATATTGAAGCTCCTCCCCTCCAACCACCTATAATTTGTGTTTAATCACATCCCAGTCCTTCTCCTGATGTTATAGAATGCCCACTTTAAATGATCCAATTCTGCTGATTAAAAAAGTCCTGCCTTAATTTTTTCCTTCTTTAATATCATGTTTTACCTTAAAATGTCACATTGCAGTAATAAAATGGGTTGCGAACGCCATTTTAAGTTGACTAAAGATTAATGCATGAATGCAGAGAGAGAGAGACAGAGAGAGAAAGACTTTCTCTTAACAGTGCTTTCTCTCAACAGCACTTTCTCTCAAGCACTGAGGCCAGCAGGAAGTCTCGCTTGTTTTGACTTCATGCTCTTTGGCTAAGAATAAACCAGCTTGGGCCAGTGTGTTGCTTCAGACATGCATGATTCTGCCCAACATGCTTTTATGTCTGTTTTGCTTTACAATTCAGATATGTAGGAGGATTTACATACCAAATAAAGTTATTGAATGAGACTGATACACTTCCAAATCATATATGAAATCTCCAGGCGGTTCAGATTGATTGTGTTTTTCTCCAACTTTCTCAAGCTTAACTTTATATTTGTGTGACCTTTGGCACTCAGACAGAGAGGAACTTACAGAGGCTTATGTTTGTGTTTTAAACATGTGCCAGAGGAACAGTTTCTGCTATAAACCCACACGTCTTAAACAGACAAGAAAGAACAGGTGCTGTAGGAAAGCTTGGTTTTATAAAATACCTGACCTTGCAATGACTTCAAGATATTTTCTTCAAGACATTTCTTTTCATTTTCTTCTAAATAGCTTACAATATAACATGTTTGTGTGTCTTTTACATATATATATATATATATATATATATATATATTATAAAATCATAATTAAATACATTTAATAAATGACGTCAGACTAATAATGTAAAAAACAATAACTTTGAAACTATTATGTAAGTTAATAAAATAAATGCATAAATAAAATCCTCTCATAAAGAAGTCTGGACAATAAATCAAGACAATGCTTTCAACAGGTCATTTGGGTGAATTTTGTAACCTTTCAACATATGGAGGGCCTCAAGGTTGAGGCCAAAGAGAAGACAAACCTATAAAGAGAGAGAGAGACAGGGCGAGTGTGTCAAAGCTCCATCTTCACCGTCTTCAGATATCTGAAAGCAATTATGGCAGTGGCTTTGTGTGTGATTTCTTGCCTGGGATGAGCATCTGTGTTTCAATGCAGAATGTCTCTCTGGGTTGCATGTTACTGTTGGAACATGTTGAATCATTTAGATATTTGGATTTGTGAAGAAATATATGTATCAAACTGAAATATATTGAAGACCAGATGGGACTTGATTGTTAAAAGAACATTCGGTTAAGCGTATCAGGCTAAGAATTATCTCCATGTGCTTCTACAATGTAGCACTGCTTTAATCAGGTCACATCACAAGGAATCAAATTTTCCTTGATCTTTTAAGGTAAAAGAACTTGGTGTACTATTTTAAATATATAATAGTACAGCAATAATAATATACTATTATTATTTTATATATATATTGTAACATTCAGTACTCGGATTATGAACCTCTGCAACTGTTACATTACAAATTAATGCATTAACTATTGCTATATATACTGGTATTATGTTAAAAACAATTATTGAAACAAAAAAAGCTATCCTAAAATGTTACAAATGCACCTCAGGAAAATACATTATAGAAATGTGTGTTGTAATCCTTTAAAAAAAGGAAAATGAATTGATGCATTTAATTTGAATGCATCATGTCACAATGTGGAACATCTACACATGCTTATATATTGCATTTAGAATCATGTCTTACCATTTAAAGTTTCATAGAAATACATCTATCGATCCAGAAGGACTGGACATACTGCCTTCATCCACATGCCTTTTCAAAGTGTTTGTTGATCTTGAATGCTAACTGACCTCACCCAGTGACCACATAAACCAAGAGCCCTTCTCACACGCTCAGGGATCATTGGAAAAACACTGCTGACGCAGATCTTGTTGATAGGTTTTGAAAGGGGTATGAAGTCTTAGAACACTTGTTGTTTTTTTCCAAGAGGACATTTCATTATAATTCCATTTCAGTGGGCAGCAGTAATCAAATGGACAGATGAAAAGTTTAGGGGCATAGGCTGTGTCATGGATCTTGTGAACCAGTCTCCTCTGATGACTAAATCTAAGAGCTCCAATCCCATCCCCAACCACAAGATTGGTTCAAAGAAAAAGAAAGCCGTCTCCTCAGAACTGAAGATAGTTGAACAAAAACATGAGCTCTGACTAGATGAAACTGGATATTTCAAAAGACAATTGTTTTTCAAGAACTATGATGGTCAAAATAACACATACATTTGGTGCATTTATAATAATAATAATAATAATAATAATTATGATAGATAACTAATAATAAACTAATAACTAATAAAACTATGTGATAGAATATTGCAATCAATCATGCCCTCATACCCATATGATCAATAAATAAATAGCATATCATACAATTATTTCTATCACAATTTCTATTAAAATGTTTGGCCCTTTAAATAATAGCTTAATGGCAAGAATTATATCATAGCTTCTTTCATGCTATGTTTTCAAAAGACTCACGTTTGTTAATGGCTAATATTATTGTGTATTGAATCTCATTAAAGCCTTTGAAAAAAAAGAATTGGAGATGTTGCATAACAGAAATTCCTGTGCAGGGAGGCCATAGAATGTGTCCTTTCACAGGGCACAGAACTAGACGTCTCCTTACCCAGACACCAGCTATATTTACTTCTGTCCTGCTTAAACATGTTTGCACTTGAAACAACCTATTGCGATACCACCAGATTAGGTGTTGAGATACTGCATGTCTGTAAACAAGACCAGCCAAGGCTTAAACTCATGTTACAGTTTTCACGGTACATTTGTTCCTGTTGAAACAGTTTGACTCAAGTTCACAGTTGGGAAGTCCTTTGGCCAGCAAGTTCTGCTTTAATTGTACCTCAAGTTAATGGGCAAATAAAAGTACCACATGTTTCAGACATCTGGATTTCTCAATGCAAAGAATGAAGATAAACATGCGTGTATATTGGGGCTTTCGTTCGTTTGATGTTTGAACTCTGTGCAGCTGCCTGCTTGTTTTAATAGTTAATGAAATGGGGCAGGATCTACTTTGTGACCTCTGGTTATGTGTTAGCTCATGATAAAATTTACAATGATTAAACAAACAAAATCAAAGAACAAACAAAACATATTTTGAGATTTTGGAGTTAAGTAACACATGCTCGTTAAGGCTTGTTCGCACTGCCCCAACAAATGCCAACAATACAAACATTCTAAAGCTGGCTGTTGGATTTAGAAACATAAGTGTCATTTTAACACTATCCCAACAAACACCCATGAGATTAACAAACAAAACTCAATAACCATTGGAATGTGGTGTTCGTTTGTATTTACTGGGGCAAACAAAACAAAATAATAAATCAACAAACACCAAAACCAAACAAACATGCCAACAAAACTGTGTGGCTTTCGTGCCATTCGTTTAATTAATTGTGAACATTACAGAGAGAACATACTAATACAATTAATGGTTTTGACAGCCATTAGAATGAAGTATTTCAGTTCAGTTTGAACAGAATTATATGAAGAAATCATTTCTACAATAATAAGGTGTCTGGCCACAGTGTCTCTTCTTTTTCTTCTTGTATTATAATTTTTTTTATTATTATTATTTGATTATCAATAAAACTTAAATGCTTGAAGGTCTGAGCAATGTGAATAGATAATACCACAGATTTCAGTTAAAAGCTAACAATCTTTGGAACACAGCTGGACTGACCAAATTTAGACATGAACGTAAACTGTCTGTCTTAAACTACATTTTAGACAAACACATTTTATTTATGACAATCATTTAAATTGCTTAACTTTAAATTGACCTGGCACTTCTTGTAAAAGTCTATCTTTGTCTTACTTGTATTGTAAAAAATGAGGAATCATATATTTGTTCCCCCAAGCCTTTAGGATAAACAGAAAGCCTGGTGCAAAAATCATATCTGTATTGGAAAGCATCTTCCTGTTGGTATGTACATCAGTGATAGAGAACAGCAGAAATGTGTGTAAATCCCTCTCAGCGTAAATGTAACAGCGGTACTACATGTTTCTGTTTTGTTGATATTTCAAATCCTGAATCATTTCCAACTGAGAGGTGTTCTGAAGTGGATTCTGACTCATCCTGCCTGAGCTTTGATGTTTTACCAATCATTCCCTGTCTGTGGTTTTCAAAGCCTCACACATCCTCTTCCTCTTGAATATCTCTCCTCTGTGGATAATTTCACCGTGAACACCTGTTTGAAGAGTTAAAACAAGTATTCTTTATTACTCTCGTATTTGAGTGAAAGGTTTAGCATTAAACATCTCAGCAGTGGAGTCAGTTTAAGGGCAGTCTGTTAGAGTCTTCCAGAAATAGGTGAAGTGTCAAGGGACCATTTGAAACTTAATGAAACTCATAGATTAAAATTACAATTAACTATGATGAGAGTGACAAGAGTTTGGGGGCATGTGGGTGGATTAAGGTTGTTCAGGTCTGTCTGAGTCTCATAGTCAGGTGTTTGACTGCAGATAAAGGCTGGTGCTTTACTTACAATGTCCATGAACCATCCACTCAGACAAGAAGTGACTGACATTTAAAGTGATCACAGTTTGTCTTGTTTTTACATGTTAATGTATGGGGCTGATATCTGAGATATGTGATAATGTACTAATCATAATTAACGAGACTTTACGAGCAATTCATTAAAAAACATAAGCATAAAGTTAGCCAATCAGATTAGCACTTACTTCACACAATCGTTTCCCAACACATTCTTTCAAATCTTACAACTATATAGTTTGTTTGTCACTTCATTTAAATGCGACCCATAGGAGCATTTACTAAATTCGTGCCTCTACCAGCAGCAGGAAATGCCACAGAAACTTTTGCCTTAATGCATTATGGGCTTATATCTGCGTCATCATTTGCGGTTTGTTTAGCTCGATTGGTAGAGCATTGCAGTAACAGTGCAACAATTGTGAGCTTTATCCCAGAGAACACATTACTGATATGCTTTCCAAAGCGTCTGCCAAATGCATTTAAGTGTACATTTTGTGGATTGGAGATTGGATAAACGGTAAGGGACTGTGAAAAAAAGTCAGGTGATTCATCTGATATTAGATGATTAGCAAATTAACTGTAGGCAAAGACTAGGCCGTCCTAACTACATTTACATTTATGCATTTGGCAGCCGCTTTTATTCAAAGCAATTTACAGTTATTTCAAGTTATACATTTTGTCAGTGCATGTGCTCCCTGGGAATCAAATCCACGACCATTTGAGCTACAGGAACACCTAACTAACAATTCTTCACTTGTTTTTTGAGTCCATTCCAAATAGGAGGCTTAATGTCTGCACCAATCATAACCCAACATGACTGATATGTTAAAAAGCAGGCGTCTGAATCAACAGTTGCTATGTTCCCTCAGACCCCTCACCTCCTGTGTCATTCTGTGGCTTTGTCATGACTGTTGTTTTGATCCCACTCTGCCAGACCCCCCATGCTGGGAGCTCACCGCGGTACGCTGGTGTCAGAGTGTGTATGTAAGCTGAAGGACGTGGATCCTTGCCAGCATATTTTTTCCATGCCCCATATCGTCTAGATCCAGCTGAAGCAGGGAGGCTTTGTTCCTCAGCCTCACCATCTGCCACAGGGCTCCCATTCCTTTAACCCTCTATACAGGCTTCGTCCCGCTGCCTCTGCACTCATCCCCTCCCAACTCCACTTTTGTGGACCTGATCATAATGCTTTCTGAAGTTAAACATGCTCTTAAGTGTTCTTGAGATAAAGAACAAATCTTTATATCAGAATAATGGTGTGTGTGTGTGTGTGTATATGGTATATATCTTGATATTGTTTTTTTGCTAGAAATTCAATGAAGAAATGTTTTACATATTGAATAAATGTTGTGGTAATGTCTATTTTTCTGATAGCAAAGTAGATCCATCAAAGTAAATACTTTACAAATAAAAGTGACTTTTCATTCAAGTGCCTTTTCTGTTGGAAAGTGATGGATACACAAGATTAGCTTATTAAGAACAAATAAATAATAAGTCTGACATAAGAGCAAATACAACAAACTAAAAATTATAAAACTAATATTAAACTACAAAGTTATAAACATGTATGCACACTTGTGACTTAAATGATATGTGAGAGTTTCGATGTTACTTGGCAACCTTAAACAACGTAACTTATGTTTTGACTAATAACACCCCTTAATCACCCCTTCTCGTCTTAACATGTTTGAGACACTTCCTGCTCTGTATTTTCATACGATGTTTCTTAGCCAGTCTCACGTGAAATTAATGCAAGACTGTCCTGTTTACAGATAAATAAGCAAACATTTCAACTGTGACAATATTCATACCGCTTAGGCCTATGGTCAAGCCTAGAGCCCTGCTGCATTCTCAAATATTATCTGAGATATAATGTAAGTTATTATTGACTTTTACTGCAACAGATTTACAAGCATATACTGGATAATATATGTAACATAAATAACAAGTTACTGGCCCCATTTCTGTCATTATGGTGTGTGAACCGTGGACAGGAAGGTTACTGGTCTATCTTTAAACAAAACGATTCCTCAACATTTTGCCTTTATATACAATATTTCGCCTTTTTCATTTTTCTCTCAGCATGTTATGATAGTTCTCATCGTTTGGATCCTGTGTCTAGCGTTAATCATCAAAATTTAAAAAGCTGTCTCCACTGCAGGAATTCTCCTGAACCAGCGCTCAGATACAGCAGTCACATTCATCACTCTTTTATCTGAATCATGGTTTGCAGAGTTTCAGTGTCAGAGCTGTCAGGAATCTCTAAGTGAGATAAGAATCAGTGGAACTGAGCAGTTTTTCCTCAGCTTTCATCTGCAGACAGGCTGCGTGTGACTAATAGCAGGTTTGTCAGAATGAGTCGACTGAGTCATATACGCTCACCAAGCTGCGACTGGTCTAACCCCACTCAACATAATGACACACACAGTCACTATGAATCATGACACAAAACCATCGCTGTCAAACCATAGAGGAGACAACATCTTCAGGCCAGTCTCAACAATCGTTGAGACATTACAATTTACAATCTGTTTTCATGCTTTTGACACTTTGTGACTACAGTACAAAAGACAGGAGTCTCTGAGAGTGAGGGAGAATGGAACATGACAAAATAAACATGACAAGTGCCAGAATCAAACCCGCATCTCTGACATGAGCACCACAGCTCAACATGTCTGGAGCACACGGACTAACTGCTACAATGCAAACTTCATCACAACATATTATCTAGTGAGTGTATCCACTATTTGGGTTGTGGCCTGGTGGGTAGTGCAATGTTCTTGCAAAGTGGTGCTTGTGTGGGTGACTGGAGTTCAAACTTGATTTTACATTTCTAGTTTTTACTAATTAAAATTGGATAAGATAAATATTTTAATGGGGGAAAAATACACACACAACCTTGCCAAAAAAACATACTGTCAATGGGCGGTACAGAACTCACTGTGCCCTAGAATGATAATTAAAGACTGTCTAATATTGTTTTTTCCACATCACAGATTTTGTCGCTGTGTTGATTTTCCTCCCAGCTGAGGTATTGCACACCTCTGATGCAATCGCATCCAGGCGCATGAGATGCAGAGAGAATGTCAGAAACGAAGGTGAAGTCACTTCTGCACCTAATTAATCTGCTCTACTGCTGTATTGGCATGTCCGGCTTTTGATTAAATAATTACCTAAGAGCTATAAGCTCCTCTGATTAAGTCATAATCTTGAGTGAGTTGTCACAGCAGCGGTCAGTCTTAAGCTTATTGCAGTGGATGAGTTCATTGCTTCAGATTGAAAGAATTGCCTTGCCACAGGTGACTGTATTTCAGAAATGACTTTCCTCTGTATAGTGGTTTATATCTGTATCTTCCTTTGTGGTTTATTCTTGTTCTTGTCTCTCTTTGTTTCTCAGCAGTACCTGTCACTAAGGTCATACATACATTCATAGAGTGTACCGAGCACGCTCCCGGTGACCCTCTGACAGCTACGAGCCGGAGCTTGGCAGGAGAAAGGAAGCACCCGGAGCTGCATTACATCTCAGGTGATGTGCCCTCTTCCTCAGTACCTGTCTGCACCCACACATTCCAAAGAACAAGATACATCTTTCTCAGGAAGAAGTAATTTTCTCCTCAGGAAGTACGGTCTGTCTGGAGAGCTACCTGTCTCTGCCTGGGAAGAAACAGGGAGCAAAAGATCAAAGGTCATTGAGGCAAGGTGGCTCGGTATATCATTGAGGGAAGAGTTTATATTTAAATATGGCTTTAGCTTCGGTGGTCCATCCATATGATAAAACCTTGGTGGCTTGTTGCCAGTGTTACTTTGAATGTTATTACTTTTAATGATGACACATGAGATGCACAAAAAGGCATAAACGAAATAAACACTTATTTTTAGAACTGGTAATCAATTAAAACTTATTTGATTATAAAAATTTATAAAAATGAAAATGAATTAATTACATAATGTGCTGTTCAGTTAATCTAATTTTATTGCATGTAACAATAGTTGCTGACCAAAAACCCAAAATATAATATAATTTAAAGACTTTATTGTGTCAGATGAGTAAAACGTTTGGTCTTTAAGCTGGCATCTTTTGGTTAAAACTTTATTTACAGGGTTCCCAATATTCTTTAAAAGAACTTGCAAGTGTGTGGTCATTGTTTTACTTTTTTATTTTGTTCTGATTTTGCATTTTGTTCTGTGGTCTTTTATTTTGAATTTTGAGTGTTGTAGTTTTTGTGTGTTTACTGTTTTAAATTGTCTGTGTCTGCTGTAGTGTTTGTATACCTTTTTTGCCTCAGTCTTCTCTTGAGAAGATCATCATATGACTTAAGGAAGATTATCATATGACTTATGGTGAGTTTATTTTGTTAATCTCAGGTCTTTCTCTGATGTACGTCTGTGATAGCTGGGGCTGTGGGCATGCCAAAAAATAAAGATAGAACTACTGTGATGGTAGGAAAATTTCTTTTTATGAAATATGTATGTGGGTCAGGGGGCATAATTGATAAATTGTATTGATTAATTAATCATTAAAACAATGTGTTTTCCATTGACTGGGGCATCATTGGAGATGAGGAAATAGCAAAAGGCCACCAAACACTTCTAATCTCAAAATAGCTCACCATTACCATTTTCTGACATATCGGCCTATTACTAGTCCCCTTGTTTGAACAGCACACTTTTAAAATTTGATGTGTTTTAAATGGGATATTCTCCCTGCAAACAAAGTAATAGATTTCATTATACTAAAAGTGATGCGATTCTATCAAAACGATGTTAAAAGCTCTACACGATCTTTATGAACTCACAAAGAGCTGCCAAGCATATAATTAAAATAATTTCTATAAAAGTCAATTAGGGTTCTTTCTGCTCATTGTTAAAAGCAGGCCTGTGGCATGGCCCCTAGAGATAAATGGATGGTGGTGCCTTGGACACTCAGTTGGGTTTGGGGTGACGGGATCGAAGCTAGTCATTTATCACTCAGCATCTTACATGGAAGTTTTTGACAGTCAGAGGTCAAGCCAAGGTGGCAGCGGTGAGCAAGATGGATGCCTTTAATTTGGTTAATGAAGAGTTAACCATCTTGGGGAAAGTAGCAATGGCGTTAAATAGGAAAGCTGTCGGCATCAAAAAAAGTCTTATTTAATTCCTCTCTTTTAATGGAAGACATCCAGAAAGCGATTTGTGATTGACAACTCAGCCCCCCGGACATAATTCCCTGCAGACTCTACTTCTTGTTAATCTCAAATATAATGAATTGCAAAAGTAAGGTTAAACTGCCAATGTGAATTCATTATCACTAATAGTAGTGATAGTAATAGATTAGTTCATAGATGACTTACAGTGGATGAGGAAGGTATTTCATTAACACGGAATCGCTTTGATTTAGCTGAGATTTTCGCTGGCCTTTCTGGACCATCAATCTTTGCAGCAGTGGTCATTGTCCCTTTTTGTGTGACCTCTATAGTTTATTACGTGGGTGAGGGATGAATATTGCCCACGGCTGATGACCCTCCAGTGAAACAGAATGATTATTGTGTTTTTCATTGTAAGAACGAGACTCCATTTGTCTGTTCTGCTAGAATAATAGGAGAAGAGAGCTGTCTGTCAAATTTATCCTTGACCCTGAGGATTCTTATGACTGATTTTATGACTACCTTCAGCAAAGATAACCTCTTCCCTGATGTACCCCTAATAATGTGAGAACAAAAAGATTTTAATAACCTTCCGTACTGGAAAGGGACTTAAGTTTAAATATTATGGGGTTTATCAGGGCTATGTAGTCTTGTCAGGTTCTCTGACATTTTTTGTGAATTCTAAAGTGTGGAACTCAAGTGCAATGCATTTTAAGTAACCCAACTATGTAAAGTTTTTAGATGTCAGACGTGCGTCATACTACGGTCGTCATTTTAACATGAGCTCTTCCTCTAATCTCTCATTGTTTGTCAATGTTTTAACTTTGTTTTTAACGTTTGACTGTTTACCTTGTGTTGAAACTGACCCCCCCATGCTATGCCCCGCCCCCTTGGTTACGCTTTCAAACTTTACAGAATGTTCTACAGCAAGGGATCTGAGGTTTTCATGAAGAGAGTTTTTTTTGGCATATTCACTATGACACTGTGAAGTCTTTAGTTACTATTGCCTCTGTTATGACCTGACACCAATAAATTAACATTAAAGATTTACTTTGGACCAAATGTAGTTGTCCTTACTGATGTCATACATGTTCATTTAAGATTAAGGGTTGACACATAGATTTCCTATACCTCAGCTGTACAGTAGACCATGACATCTGCAAAGCCATGGGTTTGATCAGCAAGAAACTGATAAAATTGATAAAACTTATACCTTGAATGCACAAGAATAAGTGTGCAAAACAAGTGTGCAAAATATGAAAATGCGAATGCAATAGTTTAATTTACTGCATGCGGATTTTTATACTGCATAAGATTTAATTTTTTTAATTTGTTTAATGTTTAATGTTTAATTTTACTGCATAAGATTTATATACTGTGTCAGTATGATGCCAGATGGCAACAGTTGCAAAGGTGGGATGTAATGTTTTTAAAACGGAGTTTAGCAGAGGGTCAGTTGTGCTTCTATGAAGCAGTTAACATGCTCCTCATGTGTTGTCTCCACTCCCTGAGACGCCGCTGCGCTTGACAGATATAATTAAATTCAGAATTGTGTTCTGATCAATATCTCAAAATGATGAGCAACAATTTGAGTCTGCCATGAAAGTTATTGAAATATCCTTTGATGTCACCACAAAATGATTCCAATACTGTAATAATTTTTAAATCTACAGAAAAACACATTATCACCTAACTACGGTCTGGAGACATGTGTCTCTCAACAGCAGAGCATTCCCACATGCTGGAAAAGAAAAAGTTCTGAGCAAAACTCGAATAAGCAAATGAAAACATGAACTTTTTTTGGTGCAGATGTTTATAGGATTTTTTCTAGGATCACAGCTGCCAGCACCATTGAAAGCTCCTGGGTCATTACTCTATTAAACAGAGCCGCGGCCACATTGAACAGATTTACTGTGAAAACACGCTCACTTTAAACAATTTCCGCACTCGCTTTGCAGAATGATCAAAAGTGCTCAAGCTGATCCCTTGTATTTTTTTTCTTTTTTGTCTGCTCTACAAAACTTCTCATGTGTTTCCATTTGTATGTGGAGGAACTGATTCAGGAAGCGGTACCTTTTTTTAATGGTTTTGTTCTTATTAACAGACATTTATAATGAATTTATTGCTTAAGTACCAGGTGGGAAAAGTAGCAAGTAGATTCTTTTCCAGTTTTTTCCCACAAGAGTTTCTATTTGAATATTGTCACAGATAAGACAGCTAAGGTTTTCTTACAAAGGCTTTGCACATTGTGCCACCCCCTCACCCCCCGTCATGCTGTCATTAAATTTAGGTAAAACTAAGATAACTATTCTCTATTCATAAAAATAATGAGTATCTTGAGTTTTGTTTTGTCGTCCTGTAAACTAATGTGGATCTTCTGTCTTGACCTCTTTGCAGTTTTTCCCATTTTAATTAGACACCATTACAGCACCAAATGTGATCATTTGTGTCTCAGCGCTATTTACATTAATATAATGCATATTGTGAATACAGTGTTGTTTCTAGATAAACCTACAATTTTGGACACATGAGAAAGAAAAGGATGAGGGTTCTGCTTTGACTCCATCAAAGTTAAAAATAAAAAGGTTTGTGTGCAGTTTGCCAACAGGAAATAGTCCAGGCTAGACAATTAATCCACATCCTAAACCTCTGAGAGATCCTAATCTTAATCAGTTTTTAAAGTTTATATTTATATCAATAGAAATAAACAAATATAAAAATAGTATTTCAAGCACATCAAATCTGATCTTTTGTACTGTGTAAAGCTGCTAATTAAAGAGGATGAGTGTTCTCACTCGAGTCATGTGTTCTGCAAGGCTTGTGGTATGAAGATCATAAATCGAGACTTCAGGGTGCTGAGAGTGACTAACTCCATTCAGGCTCTCTCTACACTCTGACTCCATCATAGCTCATCATGTTCTCTCACAGGGCAAGTCTGTGCTTGTCACACACTGCGGACCATTACCCTAAACATCAGGAAAAAGGGAGAAAAGCCTTGATTTATTGAGCTTTGGTGAGATCATATTGACCATTTCATCTCAGCCTCCCATTGAATACATGTCTTACTTCAAAATCGTTAAAGTAACTCGGAAGCCGATTTTATCTATTTTCAAGCACCATTTGAATAAACGAAAGAGTTTAGACCACACTCTCGCTATACTTTAGTATGTAAGAGAGAGGGTTAAGCCGTGGCCAATGCAATCCATCAGAATTTGTCCCAGCTTCCCCAGACTAAACATATCCTCATTACCCGGCCCTCGCCAGCCCCGAGGGCTCTTTTAGACCGTGTTTATTAGCCCAAGACAAAGTGCACACAAACACTCGGGAGGTAGTGATACAGTGGAAATGTTTCCCTGAATGCAGTGGCACACTCAGGCAAGCCAAAAGTGTAGATGTAGAAATGACATCAGGTGAAATGTTGCCGTGTCAAGACGCCAGGGGCCTTTGAAAGCAAGGTGATGACATCATTACAGGCAAAGCATTCCCACGTTCCATTGGCCTGGTGAGAGAACTGGGATAAAAAAAGAGAGTTTTCTTGAATTTTTGTGGTGGGATGCCAGGTTAGGGCTGCTTCAAACCCATAATTTTCATTGCTTTCAAATTGTTTTTATTTCAGTTTTTTTTTATCTATCTTGGTATCTTAACTCAAGATGATGGTAGTGAGGGGGTGTGCCTGAAACATTGATAAACAGTGACTCACTTTAAGGGGAATCCGGGGAAGCTGTTGATTGTGTTAGTGTAATGTGTAAACATTCCTGAGAAGTGTCAGATGTTTACAAACTACATGAGTGTCGGATATCTGCTAAATGTGCTACAGAACATCATACAGAGGAACGCATGAACTTCGTACAGCCATTAGCATTGGTTTGTAAATAGGAAGAATAGCGTTTTAGCAATGTTACCGTTTTTTCACTCTGTCTAATTACAAAGTTTGGGTCAAGTAAAACTCAATTTTACTTTACAAATAGTAAAACTGCCAAACTATGCTCAGACAAAGAGTTCATTGTCAAACTTTGGCAGTCAAACAGACTTGACCTTACCATGTATGATGAATGCATCATTTGTATTTTCTAACAACAAACATTAAATAAACACATACCTTTACTAAATGAAAAGCTATGCTTTTGGTAAATTTTAATAACTGAGAATAGTTTATCTTTTTATTAAAATATTCTGACATTGCAGTTTGATTTTAATTGGTGGATGTAGTTAGGGAGGTCAAAACCTCTGATGTGTGATGGCTAAAATTAATGATTAGATAATTTACCTAACACATCTAATATGATTTGTGCCTCTAATGTTTTTTAAAAAATAGAAATGGGAGACCAAACTGTTCCATTTATAGAAAGTGTCCATTATTCATGTCTCAACTGAGGTATGTTCATTACGATATTTCTTTAATAGTGTTTTCTAAGTATGCTTAAAGAACTTTTCTCTGGCATTTTTTGGATTTTCTGTAACAACTACCTGATTTGCAGAGTAAATTGCATCCCCCGAAACTCATTATTGCCTCACATGAATGTGCTTCTACATTAAAAGTGTATTTTCATCTGGCAGATGGTAGACTGTTAGAACGATTATGTGTTTTGTATACAATTTGTCTACATTCAAATCTATAGTATTCTTTATATTTTACACAAATTCAGCTTATCCGAGTCCAGAACAGACAGACATCTAAAACCCCAGAGATAAAGTTAACACTGTCCAGATGTTTTCCATTTGTCATAGCAACTCTTAAGAGGATGCACACACAACATATAAAGATCTGATATCTGATTATGAGACTATTTGCATAAAAAAGCCCTTTTAATGCAAAAAAACACTAAATGAAGACAAGAATATTCAGGAATGTGTTATGTAAGTGAGAACTTTATTTGCATTTCTATAGACCCCATAACAGCCCCTTTTCCTAGCCATTGTTAGCTCATCAGATAGCTGTGAGAGCAGGCCCACCTGTCTGGAGGCTATGCAGACGAGATGGATGCATACATCTGCAGAATCAGATAACCTCCAGCCTGACTTCATATTGATCCAATGCTTCAGTGCTCCTGCAAAGGAACAGCTGTTTCAAAGAGTTTAGATAACTGAGGGAATATTTTATGAGGGAATCTTTTTATACAGTGGCCCCAAAACATGCTTGGATGTTTAAGCCACCTTTAAAAATATTTGATTTTTAAGTGTGTTATTTGAAATTATAAATCAAAGTCAATTTCTGCATTTACATGTGACCTAAAGTCAGGTACTAAAAACCTATTAAACAATTTTGATATTGCTCTGGAAAAAGAAAGACAGGCACATTGACCTTTTGTGACAACATGCCCCAATAGCAGAGCGTGTTGTCTCAAAAACAGCTTATATGCATTACATTTAAACAATGTAACATTACCATTGTTTTGCCAATAAATATTGCAAGTGATGCATTTTATAAAATGTTAACTTGATATTCATCAAAAGATTAATAAACTTGTAGATCTATATTTAATGTGCTGAAAATGTGATGTTTAATGTCTTTAAACTTAAAATTCTATTTTTACTGCATTTATCCTCTATTCTGTTTTAACTGCATTCATATTTCCTATTATACTGATATTTGAACAGCTAAAAATGAATCATTTATAATAATAATTCTATGTAACATTACAGTCTAGACATAATTGTAATTATATCAAAAGTCTGTGTGACTTAAAAATACCTAATAAAATGCATTAGAAGACAGCAAAACCAAAGACCACCTACACTTGTTGTTGACTATTCCTCCTTGTACCTGTGGGGTCTGTGTGCATATATGTGTGTGTGTGTTCTGTGCAGCAGTCAGGGGAGAGAGGATGTCTCAGATTTCCCTGCACAGAGACCCTCCCTTTTGTCAGGATGACTCACACCTCTGCAGTGGCTGACACTCTCACCTCATTCACAGCCCTTAACGAGTTATGCTAATGAGCATAGCTCACATCATTAGACGGCTCTGATTCACCTCTGTTTGTGAGCCTATCACAGAAACGATGATGTAATACAGACTGAGCCAAAGCAAGAGAGCAGACCGAATCCACAGAAACCTGTTCATTCAACATTTCTTCATGTCCAATAACAGAAGCGCCTGTTTTGGCTTCAGTATATATATAAGGCTGTCACCTTTACTTCTCTGAGGAAATGTAGAGAACAGTTTGCTTCTTTAGCTTGTCAGAAATGCTTGGCTTACCCAAGTTTAACCGTTTTAGGCAAAAGTAGTCACACAAGCACTGCTCATGGCAGTTTCCTCCATCATTAGAGGTGAGGGTGATGTAAGTTCTCAGGGGGGCTTGTGATTGCCCTCTAGGGGGCAGAAAATAGGACGCTTTGGCAGATGCAGAGTTTCAAGCAACATAACTGACTGCAAACCACACTGGCGAGAGAGAAAATGACCTTTGCACTAGATGTTGACCCTGAATGAAGCTAAGGGCATTTACTTTACTCTTTTGAGGAGGATACTATTAATATATTGGTAAATCATATTAATATAATGATAGTCATACAATCACATTTGCTCTATTAAACTGAACTGTAAAAACATGCAATTTAAGAAAGGTTATTAAAAACATTTTACAAGAATGTTTAAAATGCTGTAATGCTTTTAAAACAATGTTTATACGTTATAATCAGTAATACAGTAATAATCAGTAAAGGAATGAGATTCAATAAAAAAAACTGTTTTTATTTCAGATCTTAAAGGTTTTCGTCCGTTTGGAATTTAACGCAATTCACTGACTTGCAGCTGAAGCAATAATGTTCATCTGAGATATTTATGGGCGCAGGAACAGTGTCCAAGCGCCACCTTCAGTATTCCATTAAGAGAGTGAATGAAGGCGGAGAGAAAACAGCTTCCATCTGTAAATGTGTTTACAACGTTAGATTTGGTTCCATATATTTAGGCATTATAAAACTGAGGCAAAACATTGGGGAACAATTTATTTGGTTTTGCTTGTTTATGTGTTGACACTCTCGTTCCTCGTTTAGTTTGTCTAGTAATGTCTGCTTCGCACAGCATGGATCCAGACGCGCAAACCCACGGATAGTAGCGCGTCGCCGGTTGTTGGAGCGCGCAAAGGGTTAAAGCGCACTGCATGGTGTCTGTAGGGCGGAGTGGAGAGGATGCGATTGGAGCGCAAAGCATGATGTCACCTACATGAAAAAGCCAAGAAGTAGTTAAGAAGGCGGCTTCTAAGTCTGGAAAGAGTGGGTGAACCTCAGAGGCGCACAGAGCACACGCACGCAGGTGACAAGTAGACTTTTGGCAGTGGACTGACAAACACTGCAACGGCTTTGCTGTGGCACAGAGCTGTCCAACGGGAACCATGGTACAGCAAACAGAGAACAGCGAAACGGACAGCATGTCTAGAGAAGCGACTGACTCCGATGAAAGTGAATTCATGGCTTGCAGCCCGGTATCGATAAACCCTGACTGGTGCAAGACAGCCACCGGACACATAAAGAGACCGATGAACGCGTTTATGGTGTGGTCTAAAATCGAGCGGAGAAAGATCATGGAGCAGTCGCCGGACATGCACAACGCAGAGATCTCCAAACGCCTGGGAAAGCGCTGGAAAATGTTAAAGGACAGCGAAAAGATACCTTTCATCAGGGAAGCCGAAAGGCTCCGATTGAAACACATGGCTGATTATCCTGATTACAAATACAGACCCAAGAAGAAACCAAAGCTGGACGGTTCCGCCAAACTATCAGCCCTGTCTCCGGAGAAGTCTTGCAACAAAATGTCCAAGAAGAAATGTTCAAAGCTGAAAACAAGTAAGACGGGAACGAAGTCGTCTCACAGTTACACTGACGAGTACGCGTTTAAGAGCATTAAAGTTTCAAAGACTATAATTAAAAGCGAATTCACGGATGACGAGGAAGATGATGACTACGAAGAGGACCCTCGAGTTCGGGTGAAGGAGGAAGACGAGGATCAGATCCGACCATACAATGTAGCAAAAGTTCCAGCCAGCCCAACTTTGAGCTCGTCAGCTGAATCGGAGGGCGCAAGCATGTACGAGGATGTCCGAAGCGCCGCATCCAACAGCAGACTCTTTTACAACTTCAAGAACATCACCAAGCAGAGCACAATGTATCCCGCATCTGTCTCACCAGCATCCTCTAGGTCGGTTTCCACGTCTTCCAGCTCGAGCGAAGACGCGGACGACTTGCTGTTTGACTTCAGCGTGAACTTCGCCTCCTCCGCGCCTAGTTCGGAGCTGGGGAATCAACATTCAGGAAATCTCTCCCTTTCTCTGGTGGATAAGGAGTTGGAGTCGTTTAGCGAGGGCAGTCTGGGTTCCCACTTTGAGTTTCCAGACTATTGCACGCCCGAGCTCAGCGAGATGATAGCGGGGGACTGGCTGGAAGCGAACTTTTCTGACTTGGTTTTTACATACTAAATAAAAAGTAATGACACGAGAGAGGGAGAATGGTATATTCTGTACATGTTTCTTACCCCTGCCTCCTCCTGGTGGTGTACCCATAGGGGCTTTTGGAAGGAGGCGGAGAGAGGTTTGAGGAATTAGATGCGTATGAAGCTGGTACTGTAGCAAAAAAAAGAAAAGTCTGCAGATGTTTTCTGGCAGATTGACAGGGTCTTTGGATTTTTTTCTGTAGGTCTGCAATTACTGTTCAACTAAAGCGGACCATTAAGGGAAAATCTAAGAACTTCTATGCATCTTATACCCTCTTTCTAACTGCAGGGAGTTGATAATGTAAAGACTGTGGACTGACTCGAAGCAAATCTGTGAACTCTTACCGTTCAGGACGTTACTTTCAAACGTTATTTAGTCATTTATATGCCTCGTTTTTTTTTAAAGAAAAAACTTTTTTCTTTATGAAACTGATTCTGTTTACCTACTGGTTTGAAATTTAAGCAGCCTAATCTGTGCAGAGGTGCAGGTGATAGAGGAAGCATTTTGATACATAACAGACCTCATCTTTTTAAAAGAAAGCAAACTATTTTCAGGCATATTTTTGTACAGTTAAAAAGGGAATGTACTTACTGGGCAATCAGTGAGATTCAGGCACTTCTTCCCTTTATCATTTGTTTTAGCATGCAAGGAAGTCCTGGTTTAAGGATTAAGTTTAAATTAAAACTTGCATCAAAAATGCCTTGTGATTTTAAGCTAGGTTTTGTACAGCTGTAGATCAAATTTGTCGAGTATTTGTAGAACATATGGCATTGAGGAGGGGGAGATGCATACCTCAGTGCTGGTATTAGTTTTAAGATTGTATATGTACTGTAAAATAGTAAAGTTAGGAGTTTATGTATATCATACACGTGATATGTGGATGGGTCCCAAATCGCAGGTGTGAGACTGGATTTTTTTTCTAATGGCACATACTGTTTCCCCTTCATTTTTTGTGCAATATATTTACTTGTAAATGCAGACCATCTACATTTTTTTGTTTTTTTGCATTTTTGTAGCAAATGATGGACAGGCAGACTTAGGTCTGTCAGCATCATTATTTGTCATGATACTGAAATCATTGACGAATAAATAAATCAGCTGGAACTGATAGCACCTGGATATGGTCACATATGGTGTGATGCTTTTCTGTGGAGAAACTGACCCACAAAATTGGTCAATTGATGTCCTGCAACCAATTTGAAAATGAGTCATTTTTGAAAATGTGCCATAATAGGCAAATTATGAATGTCGGTGGTCTGGCTGAAGAAAAGGCAAGAAAGCAAAAAAAAGGTACATTCCATATTGTTTCATAAGATGAAACATTTTATTTTAAGACTGCCACCTTTTCTATTAAAAAACAACCACAAACCTGTATTTTTTATTTCTTGCACTTAAACATGTTTTGTTTATTTTTGTGTGGGTCTTACATGAAGTCTGTTTTGGTACAAGGTTTGGAATATGATGGAATATTTGCCAGGGAAAAGGTCAAGTACTGGTCACTCAAACCTCACATTCCAAATGTGAACCTCTCTTTGACTCATCTTTTAATAAACAAATACTTACCACCCAAAAATCTCTTCTCAATTTGTTAAAAGCAACGAATGATAATACATTGAAATGAATTTTCTATTTGTTGTAATGTGTTACCCATCATTTAAAACTAGGTTTCAAAATTTTGTCCCTCTAAGGAACCAGTAAAATTTCAGTTTAAATCAAAACAAAGCTTTAGCCTCTCCGCGCAGGCCACGGCCCCTTTAAGAAATCAAATTTTGCGCTGTTTGAAAGCAGTGTCTTGTGATTGGTGAGCTTTTGTGGCCTGTTGGAGTGAAGAGGAGAGACACAGCATGAGCGCTCCAGCTGCCACTAATCACTGCCTGAGAGCCCCCCTGCTCCTCCCCCAACCCCCCTCAACTCACACACTGCCCTCTTTTTACCAGTGACCAATCATGCAGCTTAGCAGACTGAATTTTAAGCAAGAATACACAAACACTCTTACATGTAAGCTGTCATTGGCGTTTAGAATCAATATACATTTAAAATGGCTATTACCGCAGCATTAATGTGTTTGAAACTGCGTATAACAACTTTAGTCTCTCTCAACACACTTCTCAAGCATGCATATTGTATTTATGCATTTATTAAACATACATTTACTAATATAAATAACTGAAATACTAAAAAACATATATGATCAATAAATTAAATATTGTTATATCTTAAATAAAATCTATTAATTTGTAATGTGTATGTTTTAATGTGATATCATAAGCATTTAAGTGATTTCTGGTGAAAAATTATGTGTGTGTGTACAGTTCAGCTTTGGCTGTACTATTTAAAATGCTTAAATTGGACAAATCATGTTTGTATGAGGGTTAGAGTTTAGGAGTAAATATCATTATGTTAGCATGAAAACCATTGCATCTTTGAGATATCCTGGCTAATATAGTTTCTGAGGGCTGTTGTGTGTGCAAATGGCCTAAACAAGCTTTGTATACAAGTAATGAAGATCAGAGATAAATGCATTACATCATCTTGATGGAATCATAAGTGTTTGACATGCATGGATGTACTGTATGTATTTAGTTTGGCCATTAAGTCAGTCTGGCCATCAGTAATAAAACATTTATCTAGCTATTACTTTACCTGACCTGCTGGCCAAAGTTACTAATGGTTTCAGGGAGCGATTCCCTATAGAATGTGCACATTGATTTTGTGTTCCTCTGAAATATCTGGTCCAGTCTAATGCCACTGGAATGCAGTGAAATGAAATTAGTGACCCGTTAAAATTTCCCTCCATTTCCTCTCTTTGAACAAATGGAGATTTAAAATGCTTAGAAGACATTGAGTATGATAATATCCATCATGTCCAATAGTAGGAAAGTGGTGACAAAGGAAAATAATTTCAAATCCCCTGAGCTCCTAAATCATTGACAATATCTGGATGCTGTGGCCAAATAACATATGTGATGTCTACATAAGGCAGTAGCATGTTTTTTTCAGACTGGCTGGTTGTTTAAAATCCTAAAGCTTTGAGATGCACATGTATTCATTCTGCTTTATCTACCTCAGATATTAAATTGGACCGTGATAACAAAGGTTTTTGCGTCTCACCAGTGTCTTGTGAAGACACCGTATGAGTGCTATTTCCTTAATATCCTCTGTTTTGTCAGATGTGTCCCTGCATTTGGCAAGAAAAATGCTCGCCGATATTTATTGCTATCAAATAGATCTGTCTTCCTCGAGAGTCAAAGTAAAAGAAAAAGATTTGCTATTGAACTGGTAATGGGAAATGCATTTTGGCAATTGTGCTGACGTTCTTGTTGTGCAAAGGAAAAGGACGACCTATCTGTCTTGTCACTTGCTGTCTATTCTTTGCATCACATGTCAGCCACCAGGCTATTGAGCCACACAGAGGATTTATTTCCTTTGTTGTGTAAAGAGCCTAAATGTGTTGTGCTGTAGGCTGATATTTACAACATCCCTGTTACAGTCA